>PVKM010002253.1:0-66829 GCA_004027735.1 Carollia perspicillata | reverse complement strand
ACCCCCACCCCTGGGTCTATACTGTGACAAAAGTTCAATAAAAATTTTAAAATAATAAATACATTTTACATACATAATCATATAAAATTGAAATATATACAAATTAGTAATATTTTTAGAATTTAAGCCAACAAAAGATTTTTTAATTTTTTATTTATTAAAAAGTAAATAAGTTTTTAATTTACTGATTGACAGAGACGGGGAGAGAAACAAAAACACTGACCTGATGTTCCGCCTCTTATTCATTCATTGGTTGATTCTTGTATGTACCCTGACCAGGGACTGAACCTGCAGCTGTGGCGAATGGAGACAATGCTCTAACCAACGGCACTACCAGGTCATGACTAAGCCAGCAAGAGATTTTTTGAGGGAAGGAGTATTTCCTCACTGACCTTGTTTAGAATTGCTGACCCATAAAAGCTGACACGTAAGAGCTGTACTTGGTTTTATTATTGTGTTTAAATCCCCTACAGAGAGTGCACTCCCCACTGCCTGCACTGGGCAGATGGCGACCCATTGCACTGCATTGGCACACCGCAGTTCCATAGTTAAGATGGTTACCTTGGTTTCGTCAATTTAATCATATTGTGTAATGCATTCAGGTTTTACTAGGAGACTCATATTTTTTATCTTGTTAAAGATTTTATTTATATCTTTTTCAAGAGAGGGAAAGAAACATTGCATGTGCCCTGACTGGAATCGAACCGGCGACATTTTGGTCCACAGGCCAGCACTCAGTGCACTCAGTGACACCAACCAGGACTCAGATTCATATTTTTTAAATAAGCAAATCCGAAATACTTTATGCAGTAAAAATATTGTCCGATGACAGCCTTCTGTGTTCTCAATTTTCCTAAATTGGAGAAACTCGGCAGGGAAAGAATTCAAAAGGGACACTAGGAGGTAGGGGAGAAAGGTGTGGAACGGAAAGGCCCCACGGGCGAGAAGCAGGCAGGTGGTGGTGGTGAGCACTCAGCCTCCTCCAGCTGCGTGCGTGCGTGTGGGACGGGGACACGGGCCCATTGTTACCAGATCTGGCAGGTTGTTTCTCAAGAGGATCTGATAATCTGATGGCTGTGTAAGATCTGATTTGTAAATGACAGAAATTCATTTAAACTCCAGAAAACACTGTGCAGTGCCAACAGAATACACCAGCAGCGGTATATGCCCCAGGCTACCACTTAGGAAAAACGCAGGTCGTGCTTTATTCTCTGAAACTTTCCCTGTCTCAAAACTGTGACATTTTTAAAAAATCCAGAAACACTTACATCATAACCATAATCTGCACTTTAATAGGAAAAGTAACATAATTAGAGTAAATAGCTGGGAGTGGCCTGAAGTCCCAAAGCAATCCTTTCCCTTGAGTCAGGGCCAAGGATGGTGTCACCCAGATGCCTGTTGACTAAGTGATACACACCAGATTTATTTAACCACGGGCAAACCACATTTCTTTTCCTAGAGCAGTAAGTTAAAAGATTATTGACCTCCCTTGGTTACCAAAAAAGAGGAAATACTTTTTCCAAGACTCAGGGTAGCTGCAACCAGATCTTTCAGAGAAATCATTAGCCACAAAGATTCCGAAAACAGAACTCGAAGCTTGTGCCCACATCCCACCCTGCGGCAGCCCCCACAAGCACCTTTCCAGAGGTGAGTGTTTGCTTTGCGTTCTAAGAGCTTCTGGCCCTGAGAGTCTGAGGTTTAGTTAAGAAAACCAGTCTAAATCCTGTGTGGACCTCATTTGATTTGGCATTTGGCATATTAAAAGGGAAGGTTTATTCAAATTAGAGATAACAATAGAGGCTGTTACCCACATTTCCGCAGGTAATTAGAGCTTTGTGTATCTTAATTAAAAAGAAGTAGAGCTAAATCCTCTAACAGATTTACTCAGCATCCTTAAGACTCAATTCCTGCAGGGGCCATTCAGAATTAAAAGCAAGAATGTGGAAAAGGCTTTGTCCTCAGTGGCTTTTGAGAATTCCCTGGGTTAAGAGGCATGAATGCTGCCCAGTGTGGCCAGGTTGGCACGGCTTCTCCATGTGACCTCCCAGAGACACTGAGCCTGCCACTGTGAGTCCCATGTCAGTGCCTAGGAAAAGCTTCTCATGGTTCCAGCTTCACTGTTCAACCCAATCAAGGCCCCACAGTCTAATCTTCAATCCTGCCTACCCTGAAGAAGCAGGAGGCAATCAACTCCCTGTACGAGAAGAGGGCAAAAATGGAAAAGCAGTTAAGTCTTTCCATTTCTCACAAGAGAGTTTCTTTTATTTAAAATTTGTGCATTTGTATACTGTCTGTTTTCCAGTGCTCTGTTCTGGGCTGATTTTTTTTCTTGTTGTACAAACAACAACAATGAAAAGAGAAATGATCATTACCCAAAATAAATCCTGTCAACATAAGAAACCTCCAAATCTGGGAGCAAAATCTCAACAGATTGAGAAAATGCTCCAGAGAATTGCAGTTTTGCAGCTTATTTTATACATTAGAATAAAAGAAGACCTAAGGATTACACGAAATCCATTGATGGAAGATTAAGGGGGCGGAGAAAGCATGGGAGGGGATCGCCAGGACTGGATAAAAACTAAAGCAAGAAGGCACATGCTTCTTCTACAAAGGTATAGGATAGCTAATAATTAACATTTACAGCATAAGTATTTACATTTACAGGAAGTAGTTAACAGTTACAGAGGTGCTATTCAGGGGACCAGATAACTACTAGAGGGTCTGTATGAGCTTAGGATCTGGTGAGGTGGGTGTGCCCTGAAGGGTCTGGAAAGGGCTATTACTGTAACATTTCAAAAGCTTGGTATTTTACATGCAAAAGGACAATAGACAGGACTTCTATTCAAGATTGCCGCCTTACCCCATCCCCAATGGTCCACCATCTCGTCAACACAACTGATGACACTGAGACTTCTAGGGATGGAGCCTGAATCGCCCCAACCTTATTGCTGACTTTCTGCAGTTACAATAAACAGCACCTGTGGCAGATATGTCAGAGGGAGGCAAGCACAAAGCGGACTCTGATTCTGAAGGTGAGAGAGAGCAGAACAAAGCAAAGAAGAAGGAAAGAGTCAGAAAGGCTGTGAGGCTTTGCCCGGGGTTTGGAGCTGGAATGGGCTACTGGTTCTCCAGCTCCAGGGGAGAACTCACGGCCCCAGGGAAGTTGGAAAGCTCTGATGAGGCTGATGAGCCTGGGCCTTGCCCGGGAAGCCAAGCAAGTGCCCCCAGGTTCTCATAACTTTCTAAGGAAAGGCTGACATGGCATTCCTACCCCTCGGAGGAGGATGACAAGAATTAACTCTCCTGAGTACCAGCGCCTATCACATCTGACTGTGGGGTTCAAGTGGCGAGGGGAAGGGGTGCTGCTTGTAGAGGTGGCTTGAGAAGATGTCCTTTGAAGAGCCAGTGTCCCTTCTGTGCCTACAGCAGTCCCAGGGCTTTGATGCCGTCCCGTAATGTGTAGTTTGCACGCCCATCACAGTGGGGGGCACGGAGGTTTCAAGGCAAACCATTCCACACTTTGCCGAGAAAAGCAAAGGGCCTTCTACGAAGGATGAAACTCACAGAACAGGTGAGAAGGAAAGGATGTGGGTAGAATCATTGTTAAAATTCAGAGCCTGGTTGGGGAAATGGTGAAATAGTGGAAAGAACCAACAACTAGTAAAGAGGGAAAAAAAGACTTCCTAGGTATGAGCTTTCCTAGCACCGTGAGAACACATTATCCAACCAAGAACTTGGTCATTAATGCATCCTTTGGATTGATTCATGACCAAAAAAGAGAAGTGTGGATAAAAAGGGGGCCACATGCCCTGGCCTGTGTGGCTCGGTTGGAACGTCATCCTATAAAACGAAAAGTTGCCAGTTTGATCCCCACTCAGGGAACATACCTAGATTGTGGCTTTGAGGCCCAGTTGGGGAACATATCGGAGGCAACCAATACGTGTTTCTCTCTCACATCAATGTTTCTTTCTCTATCGCTCTCTTTGTCTTTCTTTCTAGAAGCAGTGATAAAAATGTCATTAGATGAGGATTAAAAAAAGAAAAAAAGGCGGGGGCACGTGTCAGGGTGGTCAGTGATGTGTGCTGTGAAAGAATTCACAAAGAGAAGTGCCAAAGGCAACATTCTTTATTTTTATTTTCCCAAGAGAAGGAAAGGGCAAGGTGTGGAGAAATGCGCCAGCACCAGCCCTGAGGGGCAGCGGCTGTGAGTTTCCATCCGGTGATGGGGTGGTCGTAGGGCAGGATGTTTCAGCTGGGCTGCAGCTTGTCTCGATGTTATCTTTGGGTGCAGGGTCCACTCCCTCATTGTGGTCCGCCGTGTTCTGTTTCATAAGTTCCTGGAGTCTCTGCTCCTTCAGGGCGCTTCCAGTAATTTTCTAGTCCTGAGGATAAAGGCTCATAAAACAATCAGGGTTGGTCATGCTGTATGGGGTCCAGCCAGCTCTGGGAAAGGGGACCCGAGAAAGGGACTTTTGTCCTATTACCACATCCAAAACCTGACAAACTCAGGGGAGGCTAGAATGGTGGGCCCTACAAACTCAAACACTAAAAGTAACCAACCATATGGGAGGCCCTGAACATAATTCTTAGCTAGAAGCGGGTCAAGGCAGGTAGTCATGGCCTAGGCCTGTAGCTTCCTTGACAAAGGTCGATCTTGATCTGAAGTGAGCCTGTGTATTGTGTTTTCGCATCCAAGATACCATCACCTTTGAAATTTCAGAGTTATCTCCTTTTCCAAACCCTTCAGGGCACACCCACCTCACCAGAGCTCCAGATCACACAGAAACCCTCATTGTCACTTTGTTCCCTGCATACCATCTCTAGGTGCTGTAAACGCAGTATTTAAGGTTGGCGCCAGGGACCCAGCCTCCAAGGTCCTGACTCACCAGCTTAACCAAGGCACCACCCAACAGCTTGGCTGAAGTTACACTACATCCCTGGCGTCCTCAGAGCGCAGGTAAGTTATCTCTAGCACTTCTGAGCACTTCAGCTTCAACTGCTTTTGAATAATGGGATCAGCTGTGAGATACACATACACTGGTATATATATATATATCTTAGGGGAGCTCCTCAAATGCACAGCCAAGAGATTTTATGCACTCTTCCTAGTTTGCGGGGGACCAATTTCAAAGCCAAGTACTCCTGTTTCAACTCTATTATTTTAGGAGGTAGCTAAAACATAAAAATGTATATAGTTTCTTGAGTTTCAGTGTGTACTGTGTTTCAACTATCCTCCACGCATGGTAAATCCTTGTTCAATGTCATTTCTCACCTTTTTCTGTCCTTTGCCTCTCAATGCTTCCTGTTCTGTTACCCAAAATAAACTGCAAATCATGTAAAAAAGGTCGAGTCTTGTTGCCAGTAGCACACCCATGCCTTTCTCCCCTCCCAGGTGCGCATCTCTTAAACTTGAAGTGTCCCCATGAGGCTTGCAACCAGGGGAGCAATGGGCAGTGGCCGCTCATTCTGGGCCAGCCCCCTGAACCTGCCTCCAAGGCCCCCTTTTCTCGACTTCTCAGTGAGCCGTCCCCTTGTTGCTTTCCTGCCACTTCTTCTATCCTAAGGCCTTCCTTGTTTCACTGGTCAGTGAAACAAGCCTTATGTACTTTCGGGAAAAAAAAACTCCAAACATGTAAATTAACTAAAACTCAAAATTGTCCTTGAAGAGTCTTTTGTGGATAAAGTTGGGCTTTTGTGTGGTTACAGAAAATAACATAAAACTATTAATAAATAGTAACACTGCTGATGCAAAGCCATGGGAGCTGGCGACTAGATAGGAGTCTCCAGCAGAGAGCTCTGCTACTTGCTCCTTCCTTCAATGAGCCCGTCTGTGTTGGGATCACACTGAGAGAAACATGCCGAGACGATGAATAACGGTTACTTATGTGGACGCAAGGGACTGGGGGCAAATGGGAGAGGGTACATCCTTACAGGACAAGAGGTATTTGCAGTTTGAAAAAGTGTACCCTACCCCATTCCCTGAGGCTATTCCAATTTGCTCCCACCCTACCCTTACTACAGAGAGGATACCCCTTTAAAATTTTTAGACTTGGTCTTGGAGGGGAGGAAAAAGAATTTTCTTTCTGCCTTTCATTGTCCTGGGCTAAGACCCCATGTAAAAAAGACATTAACCGGAGCGGGGGAAAGCAATTTTAATTATGTACATTCAGGAGCCTTAAACGGTGGCCAGAAGACTGAGGATTATAGAGGATCCTCAGCAAAGGAAAGGGATAGGGGCCTGGGATTTCGGGAGCGGAAGGCAATTCAAGAAGAGGAAACGTCTGGAAAACAAAGGTTGCCCTGATGGCCAGACGAGCCCCTCAGGTGAAAACAGGATCTCCAGCCCTCTCCTCCCGAGACTCAGGCCTCCTTTCTCATGTAAATTTCTTTTATAGATGTAGATTTCCCTTACAAAAGGGCAACTTCTACGCTGTGGCAGAGCCGCTTCTGTGTCTGCAGCTTTCAAACAAAAATAATCGCTCAAAATAATCCTTAGGCCGAAGAGGCGTATTTTGGGGAGGCACACGGTGCTCCCCGGCCGTCTTTCGCAGCGGTCAGATCCAAAACCGTGTGCCCCTCGAACAGCGTTCAATTAGGCAGCCTGACAAGGTTTCAGGACCTAATAACGTTCGATTTCCAATATCACACAGTCAAGCTGATGTTAGACCTTCCCAGAATAATCAAGTTAGCCCTGCAGAGGGAAGCTAAACACATCAAGGGTTGCTTCCCTTCAGCCTCCACAACTCTCGCTCTGCGAATTTCTGAATTATGAGTCCTGCTGCAGATACACCGACGAGCCCCTATCTGCCAGGCCCACAGGTGAGATAAGAGATCAAAATCCAACCTTTAATTTCCTCCGAGTCTGGAAAGTTGCCTCTCAAAACCTGCCTCAGTAAAGAAATAAAACTAAAATGCATCCTCTCATAATGTGCTTCCAAGCCTTCGCTCTCAGAAATACACTAAAACCCACTGCATTTGAAGAGCTCTCCTTTGGCATTTCTAAGGTTCTTTTCATTCCATGGCTGGAATGAAATTTAACTTGACTGTTTCATAAGCAAAAAAGCCCACCCAAACAAAGGAGGAATGGGTGCCTCCCCCATCACTGCTTTTCAGCCTGCGGCACTGCAGCCAATAGCCATGATTTCCATTCAAAAAAACAAATCTCTGCTACACACAGACAAACATGCTGAGCAAAAGAAATAATGTGTGCAATATGCTCGCTGCTTACTCTCTCCTAGAATACATGATGCATTTTTATGGAGGGTGGTGTAGCAAGGGAAGAACCACATTCAAATGAAACCCAACATCATTTTCCTCTACAGTGTCATTTCAAAAGCCAGATAAAAGCCAAATGAGGAAACAGGGGAAAAGAGTGCACAGCGTAGCTTTGTGAAAACCACCCTCCATTTCATACTGCAGCGGGGAGGTCACACCCAGGCATCCCAATAGCTTCTCTCCTCACAGAAAATTAACTGGTAAGTGCTTCTTGTTTGTTTTTCTCAAACTGATACATTTGCAGCTGACCTGAGGAGGATCTCTGCAGACAATTTATTTCCCAAACGATATTTTGACTAACTACCAGCTGGCCAAAAAGAAAAGGGACTCCTAGCAGTTTATGAAAAGTAGTCTGTGAAGCTCCATATTTTTGGTCCTGTCAAAAGTGTCGAGGGAAGATCATCGCAGGCTTTGCTGCAGCTGCTGATTAAATCAAAAACACTGGAAGAGAACATAAGGGCACAAAGAACTTTCTGTAATTTCCTCGCTTTTACCTAGAAAATGATGGCTCATAAGTGTGGATTTTAAGCAGCAGTGACTCAGAAATAATCAAGTATCATTTGTGCAAAGCCCACTGTAGAGAAATCTAATAGGAGAAAATGGTACTTGGAGATGAAAATTGATTTTGCCCTCCTTAGATTACAAAGTACAAAAAAAGTTCTAAATTGAGTTGTAATGTAGTTTGGTTGCTTTTCCCACCTCCTTCTCTTTTTTTAAGATGAATAGCTTGTGGTTCTTCAAAACAAACATTTCTCTGTGGTTGCTCTTTGAAATCTCCTAATCAATTGCCCGTTCGCAGAGTTGGTACCTGGGCCCTCCTAATGAAGCACAAATGGCTGCAGGCAGGGAAGAAGCTGGGCAGAAAGGTTCAGCTAACTCGATTGTGCCAATGGTAGTCAGATAACTGCGAGCAACAATTGCTTTTCGTCTAATAGTTTAGCATTTCCTCCCAATGAAAGCTAATGAAAACCAAATGAAGGTTTGATAACGGGACTTTCATCAGCAATTACTCTTTGAAATTGGCCCTTTGCACTTAAAGCAAACTCATTCACCCAAGCTTCCACAAACTTGATGCTAAATTAATCCACTATTATATTTTTGTCTGTTTCATGAAGAAGAAAAAAAAAAAGTCCAAGGGACCTTTCTCTGGGTTTCAAATTACCTAGTTCAAGTAATTCCTCTTACTGAATACTTCTCATGCCCATCTTCCAGACACAAGATGGCTTTTGTTTTTTTTTTCATGGCCTTTATGTATGATTTTACCTGAGACTTGTTTAGTTTATACACGAATGTCAGACATTTCCATGTTACTTGACAACTAAGTGTCATCTCCTTGAGATGGATATTTAATGTAATGTTCCCTTTCCAAAGACCGCGGCACTTGGAGCTAGCTCGTGGAAGTAATACATTGAAAGAATCGGAAACAATCTAAATACCCAACAGCAGGAGGCTAGTTAAGGAATTTATTATTTGTCATCTCAATGAAGTGGTTTGCAGTCATTACGAAATCATAATTTAAAGGGTTGTGTAGCATCGCAGATGGGTGCTTCTAATGTTAATAATGATTACAAAAACATAAAAAGTAAGTACAGTTGAAAACAGTGTGGAAAATACGCACGATTGGGAACAGTTGCGTTGGGCTGATGATGCGCTGACGGTGACTTCACGGTGTGCTGGGAAGGAAAAGGGCGAGAAAAACTTCCTCCGCCCTCTTAGTGCAGTCCCGGAGGTCCTGTGAATTAAATCGGCAAAAAACAAATTAGTGAGAAAAACACACACATTTAGTCACATTTTTATTAATTTACATAGAGGAGTTCACAGAAAAATGTGACTCAAAGGGAGTTAGAATTTGGGGCTTATAAACCATCCAAATAGCAGAAGAGAAGGTAGAAAAGGGCACTTAAAGGAATACAGATGCCTTATTAAGAAGAAAAGAGGAGGGAGAGAAAGGGCACTTAATGGAAAAACGAATGACTTTTTAATAAGGAGAATAGCCCTGACCAGTGTGGCTCAGTTGGTTGGGCTTCATCCCACAAAGCGAAAGGTCACCAGTTCAGTTCCTGGTCAGGGTACATGCGTGGGTTGCAGGTTCAGTCCCCAGTTGGGGGTGCAAACGAAGGGCAACTGGTTGATGTTTCTCTCTCACATTAATGTTTCTCTCCCTCACTTTCTCCCTCCCTTCCCCTCTCTCTCTTAAATAAATAAATAAATAAAATCTTTAACAAAAATTCAGAAGAAAATAGGCAAGTTTTTGTGCCATGTCTGTTTAGGTGTGGTATAAGAGCCAGTCTTCCGAGGTTGCTCCCCAGGAGGGCTTTTGTGACAACTGACTCTCTCTGGGACCTCAAATGCCTTCTGCTAAAAATACTTTTTATGCCACAGTGGCATGCTTTGGATCCCTATGGGTGATATATCCTTTCTTCCCCGGCCCGCCCCCAACTTTCTCTAATAGTCCATTACTTTTATAATTTAGAAACTTTATAATATTGAAAATTCCCATCATTTTTCTGCAGGTCACAGAAAGTTAAATCTTTTAGTCTGGTGTGGACTCCAATTTTAATTCATCTGGTTTCTTTGGGGATGCTAACTTTAGTAAAGGGTTCTGCCTCAAAAACAAAACAGAACAAAACAAAACAACAAAACAAAACTTTCTAGTGAACCTAGTAAAAACCAAGACACCAATAAAAACTGAGAGTATAAAAATTTAAAAGATAGGGGAAAAAGTGACTAGTTAAATGAAGGTTACTAACACAGCATTCTTTAAATTGGACAATTTCTAAATGCGCTTCAAATCTATGGTTGCACAATACCTTTGGGCTTGTTTTCATTGTTTCTGTTTCCCCAGAGCTCTAATTCTAACTCTGCCTCTAATGTTTTCATGGCTTGAAGCAGAACAAATTCTCGGGATCTCAGTTTCTTTTCCTCTAAAACAGGAATTTTTGCATCTTTTTCAACTCACGGCACACATAAACTAATCACAAAAATTCTGCAGCACACCCTGACCGGTGTGGCTCGGTTGGCTGGGTATCACCCCACAAAGCATCGCCGGTTGGATTCCCGGTTCAGTCCCTAGTTGGGGTGCGTATGAGAAACAGCCCACCGGATGTTTCCCTGTCTCTTAAAAAAAAAAAAAGTAAGATCTCAAAAAAATAAATAAAATTCTTCGGCCTACCAAAAAATATGTTATATTTTTTGTTGATCTGACAAAAAAAATAGGTATGACTTTGACTCCTTCACAGCAGGCAGCTATTGCGGTGTTGGCTGTTGTCGTGTTTTTATTTGACAATCTGAGGGAAGAGAGGCCGGGGCCCCTGACCAAACAGTCAGGTGCTGAGTGGCTTCACATTCTCGCAGCACACCAGTGCGCTGTGGCATGCCGGTTGAAAATTGCTGCTGTAAAAGAAGTCTGACAAGTTAGATTTCTTCCAGCTTCTCATTCCCCACCTTTTTAATCGCTGCTTATTAAGCCATTGCTCGGTGGGATACAAGTAATGGATATTTAGCACATACGGTGGATACCAAATAAACATTTAGTGAAACACACCTTTTATTCTGACTACATTTTTATATTTTTCAATTATCATAGTATGTTCTGATTATTCCATTGATACTCCAATAAGATGGCAAAAAATCTCTTCATTGTTAAGGAAAATGGTGTCGGTAGGAACAAACTACCCATGATTCAGGCGGAACGTTTTGCTGGAAATGTTGTAGTCTTCCTTTCAGCCGTATCAGTCGATGATTAACTGGAGGGTAGAGGGCACGGGTTAAATGGAACCCGAGGAGGTGGTGGGAGAGCCAACCACCCAACCTGGGTCGCACTGGCCCCTTGCTCAGCAAACACAACCAACTAGCCCGTGTGAACCTAAGTGTGTGAAACGCTGTGTACAGCCATTCTCTGCAGGACAAATGTACACAAAACTTGGTTTGTGGTAAAGGAGTTCCTGAAGTCAAATAAATGAGGCATATTAGCACTTTTGAATGGTTGACATTTTGTTTTGTTCTGTTTTCTAAATCTCAGTTTTCACCTCCATGTTTAAGCAAAGGAAGAGGGAAATTGGAAAATGTGGTTCCTTGTTTGTAATTCTGCTCTTTTCCATTTTTGGAGGGAAGGGAGGTTGTTTCTCATTAACTAAGAGAAGCCACCTTTATGTGTACCATTCAATCAAGCAAATATTGACTGAACCCTCAGCTATTGAGGTGGAAGAAGGCACAAGGATTTTAATGGGAGATTCTTGTCCTAAGTAAGCTTAGAATCGTGCTGTCTTGGAGACAGAATTAAGCTGTTAAACTAAAAAGTGTTAAATGTGTCTAGTACCTACAGAATATGGAGTTCAGAAAAGGGAGGGATGGTTGCGGACAGTAGTTCGCAAGGGAACAGTCCACAGAGGAAGTGAGAGAGGTGGGTGTCCGTGTTGCATCGTGAGTCAAGTGAGATGAAAAGATCTGGACTTGACTGAACAACTGATGGGGTGCACCCACCAGAATTCCTTCTTGGCCTGAGGAGCCTTGTGGGAGAACGTACTAGGAGGGAGGAGCCCAGAATAGGCTTTGACCTCGGAGAGGAGAGAGGACATGAGAACAGCCTGCAAGTGAAAGTGCAAATCATTGTTCCTATTAAAACATCAGGGCACAAATGGCCCTATTTTGGGTCTCGTATAACGAAGAAAATCTTAACAGAAGAGAGTCCTCTAGCCCACGATGCTCCCTCCATCCCAAAGCTCTACCTAGCTTTGACAAGGCAAGTAGCCCAGTGCTCTGGCAGTACGCTGGACAAAGTGTCGGTGCCCAAGGGGAGCAAACTTGTGTATAAACATGGAATTCACCTCCTGCAGGCTCCAGAAATACTTTTTAGTGAATTTTCTTAAGTGTGATATATTTATTGGGAAAACATGGGTATACCACATCAACTAGTGGGGACACCCCATTGAACCCTGAATTGAAACTCCAAATACTCCCCCATTTGTGTCCACTGTCAACTGGGGAAATTTTCAGGTTGCAACAGAAATGTATTTATATAGCATTTCACATTTTTCACCGTGATACTTTTGAAAACACTGCCGCTTACACTCCTCTAGGAAATCCATGTGTCACTTAGTTCTTCAGTGAAGGTTCTTACTTGAGTCCTGAAAACCTGGAATACCAGTGCTGCTGATCTACCTGCAGTATTTCTGAATTTAACCAATCCAATAATAGGGCTACGCTTAAAGCCAAGCTAACCCAACTAGGCTGGAAAATATCCAAGTGCACATGAAGTGTAGTTTTTAAATCAAAATCTGAAGTCGAGTTGAAAGAGAATTCGGGCCCACCACTGCATTAGGTAGGCATTCTTAGGACACCCAAAAACAGGAGGCCTTGTTGGCATCACTGATGATAAAATCCCAAGATGACACAATTCCAAGTAAAGTGAAGACAAGGCGGTAGTTAATTTCATAACACATAACATATTTAGACACATAAATTCTTCTTTAACACATAAAGAATTCAATAAGGAGAGGTCATAGCTTATCCTTGGAGTCAAACAGAAGCAAAGCGGATCTCGTGTGTGCTTAAAATGGTTTCCAGTGCTACACTCTCAAGTTGTAATTGTGCATTTTTTAAATGCAAAAGAATTATTAAAGAATGGTCCATGGTCAGCCAGTTAATCATCTAGTGTAACAACTGAGTCAGTTTGGTTTAGTTCATCAATTACAAATGCTTTGTTTGCATAGTTGAATATAATAGACCTCATATTCCACAAAGAATGATCATTGCAGACACAGGTAGTAGAATCATTACAAAAGTGTTTGAGGAACACTAGCGGGTGGGTGCATCAGTGCTTGGGAAAAGGCAGAAATAACATTAAAAAGGGAGGACTTCATGGAGAAGGACTTTGAAAGGAGGCGTATGCAACTTGGCAGTGTGGAAAAGATAGAGAATCCAAGCCAAGTGTAATAAATATGTGCAGGGTTGAATGTTCATAGAACCAAATTACCCCTACTGGCGTGAAAAATGATTTGTATATAAAGTTAGATCACTGGACCTAGAAGAAAGTCCTTATAGATATGACATTTTGAATTGTTCACAAATGTTCTCTTTGGTGGTTTATAATGACAGACCTGTATTTGAATAGGAAAAATCTAGTAGTGGAGCATTCTGCTTAATTATATAACTAAGAATTGACATAAATTTTTTTCACTAGTTCGAACCATCTAAAACTGACGTCACCTTGCCCTGGTGTGGCTCAGTGGATTGAGTGCTGGCCTGTGAACCAAAAGGTCATTGGTTGGATTCTCAGTGAGGGCACATGTCCAGGTTGCAGGCCAGGACCCCAGATGAGCGCATGCAAGAGGCAATCAATGTATCTCTCGCACGTCAATGTTTCTTTCCCTCTTTCTCCCTCCTTTCCCCTCTCTCTAAAAATAAATACATAAAATCTTTTAAAAAAACTGATGTCACTCTGACTGGTGTGGCTCAGTGGATTGGGCATCAGCTTGCAAACCAAAGGGTTTCTGGTCCAATTCCTGGTAGGCACACATGCCTGGGTTGCAGGCTAGCTAGTCCCGTGTGAGGGGTGACTGATCAGTGCTACTGATCAGTGTTTCTCTCACATATTGACATTGCTCTCCCTCTTTTTCTCCCTTTCTTCTCCTCTCTCTAAAAATAAATACAATCTTTAAAAAGAAAACCAATATTATCTGATCTCGACCATTTTTGACCTGAAAACAAGAAATTAACAAAATGGCAATTTTATATGCACCAACATAAAACATGGATTACTAATTTAATAAAAATAGTGAGATATGTTACTAGATGATTGTTTTAGATGAATATGTGTTTGGTTTGTGTGTTTTGTTTATATACATTATACAGTTAACTATGTTAACATTAAAACTATATTAAGCATACTGCCCTGGTGTAGCTCGGTTAGTTGGAGTATTGTCCCATAAATGAAAGGTTGAAGGTGTGATTCCCATTTAAGGTACATACTTAGGTTGTGGGTTCAAGTCCTGGTCTAAGAGCATACAGGAGTCAACCTATGGATGCTTCTCTCTTGCACTGATGTTTCTCTCTGTCTCCCTCCTTCTTCTCTCTCTAAAAGAAATGAAATAATGTCCTTGGGTGAGCATTAAAAATAAAAACTCTATTAAGCTTACTATAGTTCTGATATAGAGATATTGAGAAAGCACTTCCTTCTTACAAGTTTATTGAGCACCTATATTTCCTTCACTCTGTTCTGTACCTGAGATATGAGGATGAGCAAAACATAGCACCTGCCATTGAGGCTCTCACAGTTTAGTAAGGGAGAGAAACACACTAACAGAGAGGTTCTGTACCAGGGTTAAGAAAGAAATACCTGAAGTCGGACAATCCCAGAAATTCTGGGAGGGCTTCACTATTTTTGCTAATTGCCCAACTGCTCTTAGCCACATGGAAGTAGAATAGAATAATAATAGTACCTCACAGGGTTGTTGTGAAATTAAATGTGAAAATGCATGCAAAGTTGCTTAGCCACTTAACAAGTCCTCAGAAATCGTCAGGTATTACCATAATGTGTTAAATAATATTATGTAATTAGACGTGCTTGGTATTTGCATCCTTTGAATGTAGTTAGGTGAACTGGTTTTAATTATAAGCAATACATGATTAGATAGTCATATGGTTTGCAGGGAACTAGGTGCTCTTAATAATAATGTGGAGAAAATTTTCCGTCATCTTTCCATGGAAGTGGAACCTGTTGTCAATCAAAAGTCCTGGTCTGATGAAGTGCTGGAACAAATTTCACACCTCTCAGGAGGCTAGCTTTCCTAGGTAATCAACATTCTTTTAACACCTCTAATAAAAAGAGGTTCTGAACACAGAATGAATGGAGCTGATGATAATTAAGAACTTAAATTTCCTTCTCAAACTCACCTTTGCCTTCTCAGACAAAAATGAAATACTCGTTATTGTTGAGATGCCCATGTGCATGAATGCCTTTTATCAAAACCCACTAAACACCGTACACAGGTAAACAACAGAAGAAGTAGCTAAAAGAAGTAGAAATGATTGCTGTGGAGGTGGGAAGAGAGGGAGAAAGGAACCTGCTATATTTTAGAAAATAGGCTTTGTAGTTATTATTTGACTTTGAAAACTACGTTTTGTATTAGTTTTACAACTTTTTTAAAACTAACTTTAAACAATAGGAAAGGAAATAATAAGGTTTTATGTAATTTTCTGTAAGAAATGATTATAAATAACATTGGGGTCTCTCGTTATATACGGGAGCACGTCACACAAGGCAAAATGCGGCGGTCTTTCCGCCAGTCAATGAAGACGATTGAGATCGGCTCTTTGCCAGACACTGTGATAGGCCCTGGAATGGAGAGGTACACAAACTACAGCCTGGTGGGAGAGGGACACTCACCAAATACACATTCAAATAAATAACGGAGAGTTGCGAGTGAAGCGTGTATGTAGAGCAGGGATCCAGAGTTAAAATGCGGGATAGGCTTGTGGAAGTCAGGGACGAGTCTGTTAGGAGCGTAACATCTAAAACTACAGCTCACTCTTCAGAATCTTCGGTGATTTTTCTCCTAAATTCCAAAAACACTAACAAATTCAGGAAATAAAAGCGTAGTCAAATCAATTGTTTGGTTACTTCATGGAAAATACTAAGCCGATATAAATTATGTATTATATTGCCCAAGTGCAAAGATAATATTAAACATGACTTTTCTGTTTGATTATCATCCTGCCTCACATGGCCTTTCATTTCATTAACCAACCTGTCGCCTCTGGAACGATTTTATCCTAATCAACATGCATACAAAATGTATAGTTAATTACAGTTCCTTACATGCACTGACCAAGGAGATGGGGGAAATGTAGGAGATGGCAACATGCTAAGCTTCCTGTCTTGTTGGGGAGGGACGCCTGGCTCTGGAGTGATATCTTACTTATAGACCTGGCACTTCTCCATTGTTTGTTTGCCTTTTGTTTTTTGAGAGATTGAATGGGGGAGAGGGATTTCAGCACACAGGTGAAGCTGCTTGTTTGGTAGGAGGCATGATATTACACCACTCTATGAAAGTGGTATTTTCAGGCCCTGGCCGGGTTGGTCAGTTAGTCAGAGTATTATCCCCATATGCCATGGTTTCAGGTTCAATCCCCAGTCAGAGCACATACAAGAATCAGCCAATGAACGCATAAATAAGTGCAAGAACAAATTGATGTTTCTCTCTCGCTCTCCCTTCCTCTCTCGAGTACCAAAAAAAAAGATTGTAGAGGGTGTTTCCCCATTTTTACTTTATATTAGAATATTCACAAAAACATGCACTCATTTATTTCAATCTTACATAAACAAAATCTTGGTGTAAAAAAAAATCCGATCTCTTTTCTAGCCATGGCAGATGGAACCTGCTCGAACCCTCTGGCCGCTCTTTAGTAATTTCCTAGAGAATGACTACTGTTTTCCTTTTCGTGTGTTTCTCAGGCAATCAGTAAATAATTTATTCATCAAATTTCCGAGAATGCCCCAACAGAAGTTTTGGGGGGCGAGCTGGTGTTTTCTCGCCGAGGCCGACAATGGATGTGCTCTCTGGCTCGCTGCATCACAGCAGTCGGTGAGATTATAGCAAGAAGCCCAGCTATGATGTACCAATCTTCCTCACAAAAAATGATCTCATTGACACAAATCATCTGATGCAAAATAAATAAACTGCTTGAGTAGAACACTGTCACGGGATCAGAATGTTCTGCCTTGGGAAAGCAAGGAATGAGCACAGTGCAGCTTTACCGTGGCAGCAGGAGACCCCTGCTTGCTGCTCACAGTGGCATGTTTCGGCCAGTGTTCTCTCTTAGGGTGAAACACATCCAAAATGTTGTCTAAACCAGTCACAAGTAATGTCATCCAATGAGCTCTCTGATTAGAGTCATTGGTCATTAGATGAAGTAGAAACCCAGGAATTTGCTACCTTTCAACAAAGTCATGTGTTAGTTATGTGAATTATATCATAGTACGTCCTCATCAAAGGACCAGTAAAATAAAACAATAACAACATCTCACACTTCTTTGGGTGTTAGTATGAACCAGGCACTGTCAATGGTTTACTGATGGGCTTTTCCCCCCTAGATCAGAGATGAAATAACCAGGATTAATTGTAATGAAAAAGTAATACGGCCCTGGTTGGTGTGGCTCGGTTGGTTGGAGTGATGCCCAGTAACAAAAATGTTGCAGGTTCCTTCCCAGTCAGGGCATGTACCTAGGCTGTGGACTGGCCTGGTGCAGGCTCGTGCCACCACCCCTCCATCGGGACGCATTTTGTCCCTGGTCTGCGTGCAGATCCCAAGGGTCCTGGCTTGTAGGACAGGAAAGCGGTCGGTGCTTCTCTCTCACATGGCTGTTTCTCTTTCTCCTTTCCTCTTCCTCTAAAAAGCAATGACAGAAAAATGTCCTCAGATGAGGATTTAAAAAAAAATGATACAGTGCATATGACCACTCCCTTTAATTTCAGTATTAGAGGGGAGGAAAAAATAATTATCTTTTCCTCTTCCCCTTGTAAATTCTTAGCTAGAGCTTCTGTAGCAAAAGGCAGATGAACGCCTTTATTTTACTTTCTATTTATTTACATCCACTATAAACAAATGAATATAACTTTCATATTATAAGTATATTTAAATTTTATATTAATTTTTGTTTAAAGGACAGAAAAGCATACAAGTTTATTTGATACGAGTGTTAAATGACACAGGAGCCTTCATAAAGGAGGCTTCATAGTGAAAACCTGACGACGGAGTTAAAGGTGAAAGTGTTTTCATTTGAGGTTGGGTGGAAAGTGGAGTGGAGCGTCCTAGGAAAGTGCGTTGGCCCCGAAGGGTTAGGAGGTAAGGGTAGTAAACCGGGAAATGTAGCAAAGCCTGTTTTTTCAGATTCCTCTCTGCTCCCTCTGGCTTCAGAGATAAGGATGTTCCTTTGCTCTGGGTGCAGGAGAGGTGCCTCTTGCATGTGGGTTTTATGACCTGCTTCAGGAAAAAGTCAAAAGGGCCTTTTCAGCCCTGACCTGTGCTCAGTGGGTCCTGCAAAGCAAGCCAAAGGTCGTCACTGATTCCCAGTCGGGGCACATGCCTGCGCTGCAGCTCCGGTCAGGTCAGTGTACACCCGAGAGGCAGCCTGTCCGTGTTTCTCTCCCTCTCTTTCTCCCTCCCTTCCCCTAACTCTAAAAATAAATACATAAAATCTTTTTTTTTAAAGGCCGTCCTATACCCACTGCTTCTCAAATTCCTTCAGCATAAAATACGTAACACGCCAAAGTGCCACCTTTGGGGGTAGCGTGGGCTGCAGCCCGTTGGAATCTCTTGTTGGGTTGAGGGGAAGGCCGTGAAGTAGTGCCTACAAATAAGAAAATAGGAAATAGAAAAACACTTACAAACAGAGGTAAAATAGGAACTAGGAGACAGAGAAGGAAATTGCAATAGTAATAGATGCCTGTATCAGGCACTGAGCTTCACTTAACTGCCTCATTTCATCCTCACAGCTGCCCAATAAAGTAAATAGTATTATCCTTATTTTACAGGTGGAGAAATGGAAGCTTAGAGCTTTTAGCTAATTTCCTAAGGCCACACAGGTAGGTGAAAAACGGCACTGCAATTAGAAACCAAGGTCTGCCTGACTCCAGGGCTCTCTCATTTTTAACTGCTATAAATTACCACCCAGAAATGCTTGTGATGTTTACATGGAAGCGCTTGCTGAGAAGAGGCTGGTGGGAAAGAGGGAGATTTAACAAAGGGAGAGGGCAAGGTGACGGCGGAGAAAGAACACGGAGGGGCATGCCGAAATAAAACTCAAGTCTGTAAACACCCTAGGAGTATTTAGATATCCTGAGGGCGCACGGAGGCACGGAGCTTCACCGATTAGATAGAACAGCAGCTTCTCTGGGGCTGCTGTAACTTCTCTTTATCCCGCTTAGCTGAGGCAGATAGTATCCTCAGGCCAAGGAAGACATTCTGGGTTCTCAAATTGCACTCAGGCAAAGCACCTCATCTGACCAATTATTTTGTTGTTTGTGGAAGGCTAGAACGTTGCTTTAGCTCCCTTGCTCTGTCTGAGTAGCTGCAGCAGGGATTACAGTGGCCTCCGTCTAATTGCAAAAAAAAAAAAGTGTGGGGGGGAGGGAAAGCTGAACGTATTTGATTACTGTGTTAAAGTTCTAGTTGTGCAAAACAATTACAGTAATCTTGCTTATTGGTCCTCATTTCCAACAACTATATTAAGGACCTGGGTTCTGATGCCCCCATCTTTAGAGAGAACAGATAGGGATGAAGGGAAGGGGGTCTAGGGTCCCCGGAAGCTCTTCCCTGCTTGCCTGGTTTGCACTTGAACACACACTCTCTCAATCCCCCTCCCTCCCTTGTTCCCCTAAGTGAGTGCTTCCCCACCCTGATGTTCAGGTCCATCATTATCCTAGGAATGGAAGGTAAATTGAGGTTTTGGAAATGGAATGGGCCAGAAAGAAACTTCATGTACATTTTTTTAAAAAACCTTACCGTATCCCCACCCTTCTCTCTCTACTCTCAGTTCTCCTCCCAAAGTCAGACCAACGTTTTTGGACTGAAGACTTACTAAAGATAATTTTTTAAAAAAACACCAAGCTCGTACATACAGGGAACAGATTGGTGGGGTGGGGAATGAAGGAAGTGAGTGAAGGGGGTCAAAAGTACAAACTTATAAAATAAATAAGTCCTGGGGATGTCATGTATGGCATGGCGACTATAGTCAATAACACTGTATTGTACACTTGAAAATCGCTGAAAGATTAGATCTTAAAAGTTCTTACCACAAGAAAAAAATTTGGTAACCTTGTACGGTGATGGATGTTAAGTAGACTTACTGCAGGGATCATTTCACAATATACACACATGTCAAATCATTTTGTGGTATATCTGAAAGTAATGTAATGTTATGTGTCAATTATACTTATACCTTAATAAAAGAAAGAAAACGAAAAATAAAATAATTGTATACAGGTAGATCATAAGTCATGTGCAAATATAAAATGAACAGGTTTCAAAGGTTTTTGCTTAATCTATTAATTATGAGAGAATCCATAAAATTTTATATTTAAAAGGAGAATTCAAAGTATCACATGTATATATACACCATCAGGAATGCTGAAAGGAATTTATAAACAGTTGCAAAACAGGCCAGTACTCACAGGGCAATAATCAGTTGCATTCCACAGGACACAGTTTATTTGGATTTCCATGGACAAGGATTATTTGCAGGAATGTAAGTTGTGTACAACTTACACAACTGTAAAATAAAACACCTCACGGACAACAGCAGAGAGAACCTGAAAAAATGCACCAGGCAGGGTGCCCAGGAATCTTTTTGCCCATTTTGAAGTCCTTTCCAATTTTTCCTGACAGAGAGACCCTACATATACTGGAAAAAACCATGGTATCCCTCTTCACGTGTAACACAATACAAAAAATACTAAACAAAACCCCGCAAATTTCATAAAGAAAGTAAAATACCTCCTTTCTAGAATTTTGTATCGCGACGCTCTTGTTTTACTGCTTCTTTCTGCGTTGCTGTTCTAACTTAGTCTGCTTATGGAGCAGTCCTCTCCTCCTGTTAGTCCTCTCCTCCTGTTAGCTCTCAGTCACATTGGTGACCTCTGTAGTAAAGTCCTGTTATATGCCCAACCTCAGGAGAGGCCAACAGCTGAGTGTTAATAAAATAGTTCTAAAAAGAAAATGGGCCCTGACTGGTGTGGTTCAGTGGACCGAGTGCTGGCCTGTGAACCAAAGGGTCGCTGGTTTGATTCCTAGACTAGGGCACATGCCTGGGTTGCGGGCCCAGTAGGGGCTGCACAAGAGGCAACCACACATTGATGTTTCTCTCCCTCCCTTCCCTCTCTAAAAATAAATAAATCTTTAAAGAAATATGTCAAATCGTTTAAAAAATAAAATAAAATGGAGAAACATTATATAGCACTCACTATAAATGAGGAAAATATCTGAGTCTCTCAGAGCACCTACATGCCGTAAATCACATCTCCCAGTGCACCTCTGTGTCGAGGCCACAGCGCTGATTTTAGTTCTGATGTCCTGCCGCAGTGTGTCGAGAGGTTGTGCCGTGTGGCCCTTTAAACAGTGTGAGTTGCCTCCTTGAAAACACTTCAGGTATTTGCTGGCTGTTTTAGTTAAAAGGATAATTTCTATTATTCAATGCAAAATGGCTAATTATAAATCTAAACAAATTATTGTAAATAAAAGTTGCCTAGGGAGCCAGCAGCTCTTTTCATTTGAAAATGAGAAAGCAAGGGCCAGACAAGAGGACAAAAAGGAAAAATGGAAGGTTCTAGGTTATCTTTGTTCAACTTTCTCTGATTCCGAGCTGAGAGTGAAAATACAGAGTGTGGTGAAGGAGACTATTAAGAGTGCCCTGAGACAACAGGAGTGTGTGTTTTAGGATGACACTTGCCCTTAGGACTAAGTCCTGTTAAGCCACCAGCACCGCCAGTAAGCCACCAGTGTTTGCCTGGAGGTCACAATCACAGCAAGGCAGCTGTTGTACAGTTAACACACCCGCGTCCATTAGGACAAAACTGATGCAATATATTTCCGCATCTGTTTAGGTTCCTCTCTGTCGCTGAGATCCTGATTTCTGCATTGTGACTCCTGACTCATCGTTTCCTGCAGCTTCACTCATTTCTGGTTTCATTGAGTGAGTATTGACACTTGGGTGGTCAATAAGCTGTATGTTCTGACGCGTGGCTTCGTATAGCCTGTGGACCTCTTCAAGTGTGGGAGAACTTCGGTTCTCCTGGTTTCAAGTCAGCCCGATCCTACGTGGTGAGTCCTTCCCTCCTAGGCCCTCGGTGACAGCACCCCTGGCCTCAAGCTCACTCTATACCTAAGTGCCCTGAAGGGCTTGTGTTCCAAAAGCTCTCTGCCGCTCCCTCCAGGAATCTAGGAGCGCTAACTCCAACATTTCCTGGCTCAGGTTCATCAGTTAATGCCTTTATTGCTAAAATAATTCAGGATTCAGATTCTCCCGACTTGCAGTAAGAAAGAGAAAGCAAGCAAAAAGTCAAACTAAGTTTAATGCTGGCTAAAATGGTAGAGGCTGGAGTTTAGTAGATCAAATTGTTAACCTATAGGGAAACCATATTTATTTTAGATCTTTCTCACTTGTTCCTTTATAGATATTTATTGACCATATTCCACGTTCTAGGACTTGTTCTAGCAACTAAGGATATAGCAGGGCATAAAAAGAGAGAAAGTTTTGGTACTCAAGAGTTTACACTGTACATCTAATGAGGTTTCTTAGAGTAAGAAGGTAAATAATTAATGATTTAAGAGTTCAATTTTATGGAGGGGAAAACTTTAAGAGTCTAATTGGTATGCTAATGTATGTTCTCTCAGTTAATCTCAGATAGAGTAACCGTTAAACTTGGAGCAGCAACTTGAAATAAAGGCATAGTGCTCCAAAAGGTAGAGTCTTGCAAATCTCATGGTTAAGCAACAAGGAACACCCTGGTCCCCATTTCCCTCCTCCAAGTTTTATTATGAAAAAACTCAAACACTCAGAGAAATTGAAAGAACAGTGCAGAGAATGACCTTATACCTATTGTCTAGATCAGTTATTAACATTTTGCCATTTCTGGCTGATCTGTAATTCTTTATATGTTATATATCTGTGTGTATATATATATACACACACAGATATATAATATAAACTTAAAATTTCTTATTTGAAAATAATTTTAAGATTACAGAAAAGTCGCATGTCCCCTTTACCTCGCCTGTAACAGTTTTGCCCCATTTGCTTTTATATTCTTTCTGTGCGTGTTTGTATGTAGTTTTTCAGAGTCTTTTCCCCTATATATTTGTGTCTATTTTTTAAAAAACGAGGACATTCTTTTACATAACCGCTGTATACTTACCAATTACAGGAAATTTAAAGTTGATTTAATATTTTTATCTAATCTACAACCCACATTCCAATGTTGTCAGCTGGTCCAACCATCCTTCCTTGGGCATTTAATTTGTCTCCTGTACAGGATGTGGTCCAGCATCGTGTGTTACATTTACTTGTCAGGTCCCTTCAGTTCCTTTTAATTTGGAACATTTCCACAGTCTATCTCTGTCTTTGATGACATTGGCATATTTTTTTGCTAATTTTTAAAAAAATTTCTTATAATATATTTTTATTGTTATTCCATTACAGTTGTCCCAATTTTTCCCCCTTTGCCCTCCTCCTTCCAACCCACTCCCACCCCAAGAAGGAAACAAAACTTTTAAAAAATGTGTTCCTCATTTGGAAATTATTTGATGTCCATTCACATCACAGGTTGAGTTATCCTAGAAGACTCTGAGACAGAGTTTAATAATCAGATGTTTATTAGGTTGCGCCCTTAAGATCCGTATCTGTGTGTGGAAGGTAGGTGAGTGGGGAGCAACTGTGCAGGGGGAGAAATTGAGCTGCAAGGTGGGACTGACAGCCATCGCACACTTGAAAGCTAAAATGGGCCCAGCAGAATTGTCTCCCATTGGACCAGAACTTGCCAGGCCTTGTACTTCCATTTCAATGTTCATTGAAGGATATGACCTTGGGCAAGGGCAGGGGTAGGGCTTCATGTAGTAGCAGCAGCCCCTGAAGGGCTGATAGCTAGAGGCTCTGTCTTGCCTGCTTTCCCACGAGCTAGGGCAACAAGTTTTTTCTTGAAGGAGGAAGTGTGTTTCTGTTCATCATATTTCGTGATAAGAATCAGGGTATACATTCCCAGCTTGACAACTGCAATGTGTATATAACTTTTCTGAATCATTTGAAAAATTTGTAAACTTCCGCCCTAAAAACTTCAGCACTGGACCCTGGAAAAAAGAACATTCTCCTACAAAACAATATCATTAAAACACCTAAGAAAATGAAAAATACTTTCTTAATGACATCCAATCCATATCAAATTTCTACAATTATTCTCAAAATATCTTTCAAAGCTTTTTCTTTTCTTTCATAGCTTTTTAAAAGCAGTATCTAATCAGTGGTCACATATTACTCAGTTTTTGTATATTTTCTCTTAATCTGGAATAATCCCCATGTTTGTTTTTCTATGACAAACATTTTCTAAAGAGACCAGGCCTGGTATCTTGAAGAACCTCCCTACTTTAAAATCAGAATGTTTTTCAAGTTTGAAAGTCATATGGCAATGTCATAAGAACTGAGAAAAATCCCCTTTGCTTTTTTTTATATGACTTTAAGTACTTAGTAAAGATAAAACAATTTTGAAGGATGTAGGTAGGCTATGTTTGCTAGAGTAGAAATTGAAGTCCTGCTTTTGTATTCATTATTAATTAAATAGAGTCACTGGAGAAGTAAGGACATAAAATGATTTATTATAGCAATTTATTATATATTTATAAAATTGAATTAACTCAATATGTGTGCGTGTGTGTCCAGGTTCCACTTAATCGTCACATCTCGGACAAAGAATGAAACAAAATTAAAAGCTGCTTAGTGTGGTTTTTTTTTTTTAATTTGCAATTTGCTAGTAAGAACAGTAAATGAAAGAATCATGTAATCTTATCCAATCATATTATATTGTACTGCAATCATATTATATTGTTACTAAAGCTTCTTCAGTCTTTAAATGTAGCTCTATCATTATAAACAGCTTTAATACTCTTAAAATATGACTCATTCATTATAACAAATTAAGAAAGATATGAGACACAACAATCTTTTGGATTATTTCCAAATAGGTTTCTTTAATTACTGTCCTTCCATTGAGCTAGTTAAGAGTTTTCTGATCAAAAACAATTACAGCTCTGCTGCATGTTAGTAAAAATACTTTTATAACTTGTCAGTGGCCACCACCTTGTCAACCTGCAAGAGTGTCTTCTCTCCTTCCTCCTTTCTTTCGTCCCTCCTTTTTCCTTTGTTCCTTTTTGTATGGAGTGAATTTACTGTTAAAACTATTCTAGGACTCATTTTCTATTCACACTAAGATATACTCCATAAAAATTAAGTGGGAAAAAAGTCAACTGGTTAGCTCAGTTGGTTAGTGTGTGATGCTAAAAATTAAGTGGGAAATTTCCTTTATAAAAGAGTATACAGCCCTAGCTGGTGTGGCTCAGTGGACTGAGCACTGTCCTGGGAACCAAAGGGTCGCCAGTTGGATTCCCAGTTGGGCACATGCCTGGGTTGCAGGCCAGGTCCCCAGTAGGGGGCGCATGAGAGGCAAACACACATTGATGTTTTTCTCCCTCTCTTCCCCTCTAATAAGTAAATAAATAAATAAATTTTATTTATTGTTAATAAATAAATAAATAAATTTAAAAAATTTAAAAAGACTATACAATTTTATATGGGAGAAATGTAAAACTAAACATTTAATGTTGTGAGTAGGATAAATATAATAGAAAACAGAAAGATTTTGCCTGTTTGAGCGAATCTAGTTTGATTCAGCACCATTCTTTGAGTGCCCTTCCTGTGTAAGTTGCTCTATTGGGCTCTTTGATGAGCCACAAATTTAACTGAGTTATTGGTCCATTCATTCATTCATTCATTTGTTCATTCATTCATTCATTCATTTGTATAGTCCCGAAAGCTAAAGCAAGTTTAGGAAGGAGGTGGTAGAACAATGTATATTATTCCATAGGAGTTTAACTATTAGGTGAGTTATAATCTTCTTAAATTTCATAAACCTAATTTTTTAGAACACCATGCTCTTTGGGCCAAGTGGTTTTCAGATGCACAAAGTGCGCCTATTCAGAGTCCCTGCTGAGGTGACGTTAGCCAAAGTAACAAAGGAAGTACCTCAGAAGTACAATTCTTTCCTCCACAAAAGCAACAAAAGCCTGGCAATGTGGCCAGATCAGCTTTTTCAGAACTCTGGAAATTACTCAAAAGCTAGCAACAAGTGTTTATTTAAAAAGTGAGAAAGAGAGGAAGAAAGGAAGGAAGGAACAAAGGAAGGGGGAAGTACTCAATCTCAGTGAGCTTTGTGACATTTTTAACTTGCCCTAGTCCATCCTGGAGTCTTCTGCTTCAGGATAGTCTTAAAAACTAATAGTCTTAGTTCCAGGTGAAGACTGGCAGCCTGGCAGCCTCTGGGAACAACAGAAAGGAGCTGGAGCTCCATCAAAGCTTCATTCTCAGAGAATTAATGTATGACCTGTTTGGTGGCTCCCAGAAAATCCTCATTTACAAGACTGTCTATATTGGAGCTAACTCAGAGCTCAACCATTGTAAAAAGCTTTTTACCCATAAGCATTTGTCAAAAATAATTACCGGCAATTACTTAACTTTGCCCCTGCCTAAGGTGATGGATACCAACTGGGGGAAAGCACTAACTTAACCGAAAGCATTAAAAGAAAAATTGGAGAACGAGGCATACAGAGGGGCTTTGGCAAGCTGTGGCACATACCTGGGATCAAGATGGCCACACTCTCCCTGGCCGGGTGACTCAATTGGTTGGCGCATCATCCCAGACACCGAAAGGTAGTGGGTTCAATCCCCGGTCAGAGCACATACAGGAGGCAAACCATCGGCGTTTGTTTCTCACATCAATGTTTCTCTCTCTCTCCCTTCCTCCCTCTCTAAAATCAATAAAACATAGCTTCAAGTGAGGATTAAACAAAAAAGGAAGGCCACATTCATGCATAGGGTGTGCTCATGTGCAGAAACAGTGTAGTCAAGACCTAAAAAGGCCCTAAGCTGTCATCTCTGGATGACTTGAGGCTTTGTGCAAGGAGAGAGTGATGGTGAAGGCCAAACTGAAGTGTGCCACGCGTACACACACACACATACACATAGACAAGCCCTTCATCAAACACTTGGAGAGTGATTGGTTCCGAGCATTTCGGGGAATTTCCTGGTCCAACATTTTCAACTTGTGCCCTACCTGGTGGTAGCAACCAGGGGAAGGCCACAGGGGCTGTGGGACAGCCAGCAGCTTTGATGTCTCTGGATTCTTGCTCCCATTTCAGGTCAGGCCACTAAGGATTTTCCTTTCTTTCTCTCCAGCTCAGCCATACATTGAAAAAAATGGTTTTTATGTCTTTTCCAATGATTTTAGAGTTTTTGAAGAACATCTAGGTAACCACATTGTAAAAAGTGTAACTCCACCCAGCTTTTGAGCTATTCCTTCCCTATTATTGTCTTTAGGAAGGATGTACTTGTACTGGATACAGTAAGGGGCGAGAGTCGTGTAGACTGCAGTGGCTGCATTGTCGGAGGTCCCACTTGTCTTTTTCTGCTATTCAGCCTCAGAGCCAGGCTTCAGCCAGCTTCCATGTTCTCTTCTTATCCTGGAGGGGACCCAGGAACTCAAGACATGTCCCTCTCCCTCGGCAGTTGACTCCACTACCCACTTCTCTGGTCACGAATCTCTCCAACTTCCATATTCTCTGCTCCCCAATTTTTCCTTTTATCTCAAGCTCTTTATTGTTAGTCACTGGAGACCAGTCAGTAATAGAAACAAGATCAATGTAAGAGGTTTATAAGCATTTTGTAATTCTACAAAGGTCTTATAGTCATGGTCCAAATTTCATTCTATGGTGAGTTCTCATCTTCCAGGTGCATTCTGTCATGGAGTTAGTTTATCCAGGGTTGGGTGAAGAGCAGAGGGACCCCATTTGCAAACATGACCCTTCTTCCCAAGCCAAACACGTGATCAAGCCTGTGGATGTGATGCCGTTGAGACAGAACAATGGGTCCTGCACTCTGGAGGACATTTGGCACCTTGGATTGGGTATCAGACTGAATGATACCCAAATCAGTCATCCTCTGTCCTAGTCACGAATATTACGGGCATTATTTTATAATTCTCTGTCGGTACATGAGCAAAATATCCAAGTACAAAATAGCTTCTTTTATTTTATTTTTTTAAGATTTTATTTATTCTCTTTAGAGGGGAAGGGAAGGAGAGAAGGAGAGAAATATCAATGTATGGTTGCCTCTCGAGCGTCCCCTGTTGAGAACTGGCCCGCAACCCAGGCATGTGCCCTGACTGGGAATCGAACCGCAGTTGTTCGGTTCGCAGGTCCCTGCTCAATCCACTGAGCTACACCAGCCAGGGCTAAAATAGCTTCTTTTAAATACCTGCTTTTATCCCCTTCTGAAACTCCGATTTGACTTGATATATGTTAGAATTTCTTACTCTCTACTCCTCATTTTTTAGCTTTTCTTTTTCATATTTTCCATTTCCTTGTCTCTCTGTGTTGCATTTTGGATAACTGCTTCAGATGTATCTTCTAGTTTACATTCTCTTATCAACTAGGTCTAAGCTTCTATTTTACGTATCCATTACATTAAATTTCAATGTTAAGTTTTTACTTTCTAGAAGTTCTACTTCATTCTTTATAAAACTTTCTTGTCCCAAAGTAGATACTGTGTTTTAAATTCCAGTAGTTATTAGTGCTTCTGTTTTTCTTGTTCGGGTCGTGTAAAGAGTTCTGCTAACTTCCTGTTTTCTTGTGTATGGAATGAAGGGATTACATTAAGTTACCTCTAACATCTCATCCCATTTGAACAATGAGTCTGTGATCTGTAGCTACCCTGACTCCACCCTCTTTCAAAGAGATTAAAGAATGGAAATTGGTTTGTAAAGGGAGGACTCCCATTCCCGAACAAATAATGGCAAGTTGAGAAAGAATGAAAGTAACAGAAATAGCAACCAGAGGTTTGGGGATAATATGAGACATCAGGAAAATTGTGTTCCTTCTCTGTACAATATGCATGGAAGAAATTTTATAGTGTCCTCTCTCTTTACCCCCCATGCCACCCGTGCCCTCCAAGAAACTTAGCGGAGACATCACTGTGTCTCTGCATTGACTGACAAAAGACTGGCTAAGCCACAGAATCAGAACTGTACATCCTGACCAACAGCCAAGAGAGCCATCAAACTTCATCCCTAAAACATTAGAGTAACCACAACATAGGGTTTCAGGGTTGTCAGAACGTAGACATCATCAAGTCCAGTCATGTTTAATTGCTGATTTCCTGCCACGAAACCCTCAATTTACAGCTGCCTCATGAAACATCTCCCAGTATGAGTAATGTGCCGTCATCTGACACAGGTTTGTATAAGAACGAAAACTCCATGGGTTCTCTTCACTGGTATTCACTGCTGTATCTCCCGGGCCTAAAACACATAGTTGATGCTCAGTAAATAGTAAATGAATAAACGCCAATTTTAAACAACTATAATCTTTAGGAAGTTTTGACTTACGTTGAGCTAAAATGTTTCTTAACCTCATATTCTTAGTTTCGCTGTCTGGCAGATAACAAAGTTCCCTCTTCTATATGCAAGCCCTCGAATCATTTGAAAAAAGTCAGCTTGCCCTTTCTTTCCAGGATGAATGGCTTCCACCAGTTCATTCAATGCTCCTCACATGACGTAGTCTAAAGCCTTCTCTCCATCCTGTTCCTTCTCTTTTGGACATTATCCAGTTTATTATTGTTCTTACATTATCATGTCCAGAAAAGAATACAATACCCCGACGTGCAATCTGACCAGTTCTCATAGAGTTGTACAAATTCTTCCCCAATTCTGTTAAAAAGTCCAAGGGCTAATTTTACCTTGTGTGTGTGTGTATGTGTGTGTGTGTGTGTGTTTTCTAAGCTGCCTCATCTCTCTCTTGATTCATATTGAACTCATGTTCAAGGAGAAAGCTTGTATTTGGACAGAAATTTAGCAGGTCTTAATGTCCGAACGAGTCACCAGAGGACACTCATCTCTGCCTTGGGTGAAGAGCAGTGCACATCCCATGGAAATGAAAGTGAAGGTGGTCAATCGTCATGCTTCCAGGGGACATCATGTTGACTGACGCCCTTCTCACGAATGGTGAAAAGGCACTGAATGAGCCATTAGTTCGTCCATACTACGTATCCCTTTCATGTTGGCTTACCAAATCCATTTTAGCAAAAACAGTTCAGGGCCTGTAACTGCTGCTTAAGCATGTTATCAGCCGGGAAAACCTGCTGGAGAAGGTGACTTGCTTTGTCCTGTAACTGGTGTAAAGTTCAAGGCAAGTGTCGCTTAACATGTGACTTCTGAAGTGGCAGAAGACAGGTAATTTCCAAAGAACACAGTGAACACTGCCTTTCGATCCCATTTTCCAGGTCAGTATGGCAGCATTAGATTTTTTATGAAGTAATTGAATGGCTATTGTGAATTTCTCTGTTCAGAACCTTCAAAACATCTTAAATACAATCTATAAACTAAAGTGTCTTCAATTCAAGATATCTATAGTTACTATTAATCTGACTCTTCTTAGGTAGTTTTAAAGATGAGCTTAGAATGGCCAAGCTGTTTTGCTTTTAATAACTAGTCACACAACTTATAAAACACAGTTTCAGGGAATCGGACTTTAGGTGGAAATAATTTGTCTGACTTTGCCTTGTTAGAAAAAATCGGTGATGAGCAGAAAAGACATAGGAATCTGTTCTAAAGGTAGAATTTCTATTTATTTACATCTAAAGAGACAGGAAGGGAGGGAGAAGGAGAGGGGCAGAAACATCAATGTACAAGAGATACATCAGTCAGTTGCCTCTCCCACGTCCTCAACTGGGGACCTGGCCTGCAACCCAGGCATGTACCCTGACTGGGAATCGAACCACTGACCTTTTGGTTCGCAGGCCAGGGCTCAATCCACACAACCACACTAGCCAGGGCTAAAAGTAGAATTTTTAAAAAGAAACTTGACTGTATCAAGTGGTTCGTTAACTGAGTTCCTTCCAAGTTCCCGATCAAGAAGTAAGTGAATGGCACTGTGCTTCAATGAAGATACATTGTGTAACTTGCATAGGCACCAAGATCTTTCCTGACTGCTTCCGAGGGCAGAACGATCTGGAGAAGCGTTTGGCTTCCAGGTATCCAAAATACTGCGACGATGGGGACAGTGCAGACATATGCCTCCATCCATTCTTTCTTACGAATCACCATGCTTAATGACCTTTAGACAGTCACGTTTATTTCCCTCAAGTAACAGACCTCTATTTCTGAGACAAGGTTGAGTAATATCAAATAGGAAAGAAAGATATTAAATTCATTAAAATTATTTACTGCAAATTTACTGTGTCCAGAAACAATTTGCCAAATAATATCATTAAGAGGTCTCAGAAGCAGTTCTGCTCCTGGATTTCTACCAGTGGTCAGAGAGTAAGTAAATGGGAAAGATGGCATGATATAAAATGAGCTCAGACTAAAGAAAAGAGCTGTGAAAATACAGAAAATATAGTCGTATGTTTTACCGTGGAACAAGTATCTTTTGCTCCTGCCTGCCTTCCTTCTTCCCTCTCTCCCTTCCTTCCTTTGACAGGCGGGGAAAGAAGAGGAGAAAATAGAAGAGTTTTGAGCTATAGGCACAAACGTTCTCTCTCTCCCTGCTTATGCAGGCTTCACTATGAAGAACTAGTTAAGAAGTAGAGAGTGTTTCTTCGGCAGTTCTACAGCTGTTTTAGACACTGCTGCATGTTTATAACCTTTTCTCACAGATGTTACATTTTATGAAATGTGACTCATTCGGGTGGTACTGGTATCTTTAAATAAAAGAAATCCCAGAGGGCCGAATGATTACACAAGTCTTGTTCGCTCATAACCTGAAATACTTGAATATATGCTGGGGGGGAGAAAAAGCAATAAGACTTTGCCGTACTCACCAGTAAATGAATTAGAAAGAGCAATGATTTCAATTTCATTCTTTTCTCTGGAAGGAATAAGGGAGGGACAATACTCTTGTTTGGGGAGGTTTTGTTTTCATTTGCAGTATGTTTTTAATTTGTGTAGGCCTTTTGTTTTGGATCTTGGTTCATATTTCAGACCCAATGCGCAACAAAAATTTACTAGATGACACATTTTGAAGACCCACTCTACGCAAAGCACTGGGTTCGGTGCTCCTTGGAGGCACAGAGAGTAGTAGAAGAGCTAGAATGCACTGTCTTGCCATCCTTGAGCTTCTTGTACCTGTTTAAAACCGCATGTCACCTGCCTTTTCCAGATGAGGCCCCCGGGGTCCCAGGTGGGAAGGTCACACATCCAAAGTCATGCAGCTAGTGACATGCAGAAGTGACACTTGAACCATCTCTCTTGAGTTCCAGTGCTCGGTCAGCATACTGGGCAAGCTGGTGCCCGTGGACTCGAACAGGTTGAGTGCCCTGGGCAGGGCAGGAACTAGGGTGAGGCAACTGAGGCAAACTTTTCACAGGTGCCAAAAACCTTAGTCATCACACTTAATGCAAAAGAATCCCGTGCTGAACCATATATCAAAATTTTAAATGAAATCAGGACCCAACTCTGTGTGCATGATATAATCTCACTGGCCTCACCCTAATCCTGGTCCTGTGTCATGCAATCTGAACTTTTGGGTTGACCAAGTGGAAAACCAACAAGAAAATGTTCCCATGGCGAGGAGAGTTGTAAAGGAATCTCTGAATGTATCGAGGAAGTGTTCAGATGTCCAGAGACGGGTCACAAACTAGGCACGGTAATGTACTTGGGTAAAATAGCTCTCTTTTGTTTTAGTAAGAAGCTGACACCGAAAATCATGGGGGAAAACTCAAGGTGTGATGGTGGGTCAGCTAACCTCTGGGGGACACTGTTCCCATAATGAACCAGGTTCCCTTGAAGGGCTCTGCTAGACAGAGGACAAAAGGGGGCCCTGAGAGCCCCACAGTGGAGTTTGGGGGAAGGTCCTTGCTCAGAACTAGGAACTGGGTTAAAAGTTTTCTTCCCCTTTTTGATTTTCTCCTTTCTCGTTCGTGTCTTATGCCTGATGAGTCAAGCCAGGACCGGCATATGCACCATTGGGAAGCCCCCTTGCCCTTAGAAGGCCACGAAGAAATCACAGTGGGTTCCAGGAGGAAAGGACAGGCTGTCAGGCAGATGCAGCCCTCCACGTTCCTGCGCAGTCCAGCTCAGCAGCAGAGAGCAAAGAAGATGCGTTTGCCTGAGTGTCCTCAGGATCCAGGCGCTGTGCGCTACCTAGAAGTTGGTTTCGGTTGCTGGTCTGGCAGTTTGGTTCTTCACTTTTCCACATTTTGCAGTGACTTTAACAGCACTCAGGGCCAGCCCCAGGGACAGAATAGATTCTGGGTAAATGTGCGCCTCTGACACAGTGCTCATACGTAGCAGTGACAGGGGCACAAAGTTAAAAAATGTTCTCATAAGCTGGCTCTGCTGGGCCTGGAGGTGGGGAACAGTGTGGAAGAGTCTGAGAAAGAACCGAAGTAGCTTTCTTTTTCCTAGATGACTCTCAGCTTCCTCCTAGCTAGTTATCCTCATTTGCAGGGAAGAGTGGTTCACTTTCTTGTTTGTTTTTTGTTTTGTTTTGTTTTGTTTTCATTCAGCCACAGGTACAGCTCTAAGGGGGGGGGAGCACCAGTAGAATTATTCTCTAAATTCTGTCATTCTCAGAATCTACTACTTTAAACCCTCTTGAGAAAGGAGTCCTGTACTTCGGGTGCTTGAAGATTAAGAGCCTGGGCATTTACAAATTGGATAAAAATTCTAGCCGTGCCAATTTGCCAACTAAACGGTTTGCGAGTTCTTTAATTTTCCTCTTCTTCAGTTTACTGATCAGTAGAGAATAAGGGCTCAAAAATAATATCCGTTGTCATAGATTCTTGCCCTTAAAGGCCCCCTGCACGCATACGTCAGTGCCTTCTAGAGTGTCCCATTCAGCAACTGTTCAGGCTGTGCCTCAGCCCCCTTAGCACCCGCCCAACACAATCTGTCTGTTTGGTTCATTATTTTGCAGGTTTTTAACATTCTCTGATTTGAGCAGCTATAAGTTCATATTTCTAATAAGCTGAGGTTTTTCTGGCTAGTATGCCAACATTTCTTGCCCTAGCTCCAACACTGGCAACACTGAATAAACCCCTTACTTGTTCCTCATCCTCACCTATGTGAAGATGGCCATCAGACTCCTGAAGACTTCCTTTTTCCCTGATGCCTTCAGCCATTCCAAAAAAGACACCATCTCAAGTCTCTGCAGCCAACTGAGTTTTTTCTTTGCGCTGCTTTAGTTTTCCAGTGGTCTTCTTAAAATCTGTTTCGCAGATCTCAACAAACTAGTCCTAATGAGACTGACCGTGACAAAGCTGAGGTTGCTAGCTTTGTTTTCATTATCATAAAATAATTAAAAGTATTCACAAAAATAATTCTGGGACCCAGTTGATTGGTTATGACCAATGGGCAAGCCTTTCAACTTGCTTTATTTTATTTTCCACTACTCCATTTCATCCTATATACCCTCCTGTCTCCTCTTAGGGGGGAGAAAAAGGCAAAAAGTATTTTCAGGCACAATCTGGTATGAATAGGAGGAAGTTCTAGAAATGTTGCCCTTCCCTCCCCACCCCCACGTTTTTTTTGCTGCCGTGTTGAAAAAACATTACTGTTGCTATCAAAACAAATTTCCCATCCACCCCCCTCACCAGGTTCACTTACTACTTCTCTGAATGATGAACAGTATTGTTTTGTGAGTGGCTGCAACTTCAACATATTCTTCAAGTTCCTTGACTATTGTTCCTTCGGCTTTACGAGAAGAGCCTTCTCTTTCTTCAAGAAAGGAAATATCTTGCCCTAAGACTTCTGTAAATGTCACTGACAATATGTGATTGAAAACCAAAACATACTTAGCGCCAAGTAATGATGAAATACAAAACAAAGGTAGATTGTGGGAGCAGCACAAGCTTCCGCTGTGCGCCCCTGACTTTTCTGAAGCCTAGCTCTGTCTGCAGAGATTTCAGGTCATGGTTAGAGATTCTAGACTCACACACACATGGTCATGGTCAACTTTAACAATCTTTAAACCCTGGGCGGTATGTATTTATGAGATGCTTTATAAACTGTTAGGTACCCTGTTGTGACTGCTGCTTCCAAAATCAGTTCTTCAAGAGACATAACCCTGCCCAGAAGATATTAGAAAGGATTGAAGCTTTAATTCTGATTTTATATGAATGAAAATATCCAAAATATAATCTGGGACAGTTCAGATCTCCAGGAGCTATCTAGTCATGCCCTACAAAAACAAAGTGGCAGAAGTCCTGTGCCATCAAGATTTCAGGTTCAGTGGCCACATTGTTCCTGCTAAACAAATTACTTGTACACATAGAAATCCTTTTTCAAGGAAATGCTGATTTGGGGGTTTCTTGCTTCCATAACCAAGGCTTTGAAACATTATATCATCAATAGTGGTGATGCTTCCCCAGACTCTCGAGAGTATTGGGAGAGGAGTAAGATAAGACCTAGACTATATCTTTTAATCAAAGGTGAATAAAGAGCTATTTTAAAAGAGAGAAGTATGAGAAACATAATGCTTCACAGTATTATATTTCTCACTAGTCTTGGCCAGATAACAATGGCAGTGGGGGGCTAAACACAGGGGCCCCCCAACTCAAACACCGCCAGAAGGCAGGCATGCAACAATGTGTGAACTGCATACAGAGTCAGTGTCTTTAGAAATCTAAAGCCCACAAAACAAAACAAGTTTTAAAATCTCTACTTCGAACTTCTTACCCTCGTCATGAAGTAACACAAAGAAGTCCTTCCATAGCATCCTGCTTTGGTCTTACACTGGTTATAATTGTAGCTGCAATCATTGAGCACACTTCATGCGCCAGGTACTGAGCTGACCACTTTTTGAGGATTTCCTTATGCAATCGATCATCACAACAACTCTATGACTTAGTACTGTTACTATTCCCATGTTACAAGGGAGGAGGAGACTGAGATTTCGAGGTAATAGGTGATTTCTCTGAGGTTCCACAGCCAGGAAGAGGGGGAGACGGGGAATTGAAGGCAAGCAGTCTAATTCCAGAGCTTGTAAACTACTTTATTGCCTGATATTTAAATTATATCTGCGTTAATTATCTTAGTCTTGAAAAGGAATTAAGCCTAAACATTTCTCCCTGACCCAAGGTTCATCATTCCCTCTGCTTTCTCCCAGCAATCCACGGTCATACGGACTGCTCAAGTGGGGACCCTAACCTCTGGGTGGAGCGTTAGAACAGCAGGTCCGTAAGTAGGCACTGACTTCTCAAATATGTGCTGTGTCTTCTTAAAACACTTTGTTTTATTTATTGATTTTACAGAGAGAGAGAGAGAGAGAAAGAAACATAGATTTGTTGTTCCACATATCCGTGCATTCATTCGTTGTCTCTTGAGGGTGCCCTGACTGGGGATCGGACCTGCAACATTGGTGTATTGGGCAGACAGTGACGCTCTTGTCAGCTGAGCTATTTGGCTAGGGCTGTGCTGTGTCTTCTTAAACTGCCCGAGTGAAGCAGGGGGTTAGACATGCAGGTCAGCTTGGAAGTGATTTTTATGAAAAGACTTTGATCCCCGCAGAGTGAAAATAAGTATCATTTCCATTTTATTCAATTGTTCTTTCTTCTTCTTCTTTTTTTTTCGTAAAGGAAAAACTCTCCCAACCTCGCTGCCTTTAAAAGTGAATAAAACATTTGTATGCCCTAAAATTAGTTAGCTTTTCTGTTTGAGGTTGATTTTCAATGCCAACTCCATAAAAAAGTTATGGTGACTGACATACTCAGTTTAGCTAAACTTCCTGAAGAGTTCGATCAGCTTCCTAAATGAACATCTCTCAATACCCCTCCCTCATCTCCGTTCTCACTGTCACCGCCTGAGGCCCTTCCATCTTCGACTTCAGTGTGACAACCTTCTCCCAAACTGCTACTAGATGACGTTTATAAAAACAGAGATTCAGTGATGTCACTCTCTCCTACAAACCTTTTTATTTGCTCCCAACTGGCAATGGAGTAACATCCAAATGCTTAAGCAAGACCTTCAAAGGACATCATTACCAGAACACTCCCCTTCATTGCTGTCTCTTTTCCAGACAAAACTCCCAAATTCCATTCTTCCTAATATGACAAGGAGTATTGTCAGTCATGTTTCAATGTCTGGCATGAAGCAATAAATGACACGGGAGCTATAGATAAGCAAGCTACTTCTCTGTTGAAGGATAGGCTCCGCCCAGGGTTGGGTGAGAGGGTGCAATCTGCAGCCACTGTTCTAGCTCTTAGCAACCAGCGGTAGCTGTCAGTATCCCAGCCAACCTTCAGTTTCCACTTAAACCTCCATCGCTCGCCTTGGGTCAATAAACAGGGCATCTTTATAGAACACTGCTGTGCCTCGACACCTTCCGAGCAGAGACTGTTGAGCCGAAGGGCGGCAAAATATTCTACTGGTGCCAAACATCTTGAGTACAGTCTGGACGTGGGGTACAGTTTATGTTTGATAGTTAGTGGAAAATACTGAACAATGCCTCTAAATAACCGTTACCCACCGCCCCCGCCCCTGCCTCACCCTACACATGCATTTCAAAAACATCTCTCTTCCCTAAGAAGACAGCCCTTGAAAAATTAAGTTTGCTTACCATATATGTTTGCTGGGTCATGGATCTGTGATTTTTCACCAGAGGTTCGCTTTCATGGCCATTGATTCATTCAACTCATTCCTGTCATCAATCAGAAGCAAAATACATGTTCCCTCAAGGGCCCCTATGGTTTTCACAGAAGACACATTTATTTAGCCCTTGAGTTCTTTTGTACCAGGGTGTCTGAGGAATTCTACACGGCAGTCCACGTAGACCAAGGTCATTGAATCCTTCTCTCTGTTCAAAGCAGATTAGAGCCCACGTTTTCTTAAAATTCTATTAGGTATACGTTTTAGCAGTGGTCCATGAAAACCTATCTGACTCAACATTATGGAACTAAATCAAACCTCTCTGCATTCACCAAATGTTCTGCCAGAAGGCATCTTTGTGTTTGTCAAGGTAGATAAACAGAATGTTTCCCTTTACAGCCAAGCCTCGTTTAAAGGCACATTGAAAAGCTTAATGATACACATTACTACCAGATGTCCTTTCCCCAAGTCATCTGGATTTCTTAGACTATTTATCATTATACTTTCTGCCAGAACTCTTGCTCTGAAATCTATTTACTCAGGAAAGAATTTCAGCGTCACCATCTATTAAATCTGAATAGACCAGAAACCAATTTGTTTAACTCAATAGACAGTTCTGTGCTCCAGAAGTAGACATTTGCCGCTTAAGTATCTGGGTCAGTGTTACCCAGAAAGTGATAACTTGGGTCCCCAGGACAGCTGAATCCCTGCAGGAAATAAGCCTCTTCACATTCTTTGGAGGCCAAGCCACAGACTTCAGGGATGGTTCTCTGACCTTTGCTCCCCACCAAGCGCTTCTCACACATTCCTGAGAGACCTGGGTGGGTCTGCACACATTCTTGTCCGCGGTGCAGCCTGCCACATACTTAAGTGGCTACTCCAAAGATGTTACGATCATGTAGACCTTCATTAGCCTTTATTCCAGTCAGAATATTGATTTGCTTTTCAGCAGCACACATGGTTTAAGATAAATACAGTAGCTCTTTTCTCTTTTCACTCAAGTCCAAAGCATCATTCTGACATTGTCACCTTGCCCCTCCAAGGACTTCAAATTGACAGAGCTAGACGACGTCCCAATGGAAAGTCACTGCCAGCCAACACCATGTGACTCTGCCCATTTCATAAACGACGACGTTTCCTTCAGACCTGGACTCAAAGACTTAATTCTGCCCGCTCTCCATCTCCATTTCTACTTACTGCCCAACAAGGGACCTTGCCATTGCCCAGAAATCCCTCCGCTTTCACCCGAGGCTGTGTTCACACCCCGCCCCCTCCCTCCCCGCCTCCACCTCTCCAAAACACGGGTGTATGGCCACGTGGTTACTTCGAGGATGAATTTCTCCATATTTTCATTCTGTACCTCTTTTTGCCCTCTCTTCCCTCACCAAGAATGAACGGATAAGTATAACACGACATGACTGATAATACAACAGAATTTCAGTTTTTAAAAGTTTAAAAGCACATCTCTTTAAGTTTATGCCCTTAAATTTCCATTGGCAGAAATGCACAAGTGTGTAAGGTTTCTTGGTAGACCACATTTCTACTTTGAGGTTGCAGATCTTATTGTAAGATTGCACTTTCATACACTTCCTTTGAACTCTCATACAGGTTTAATTTTTTCAACAATTTTCTTTCTTACACAGTATTAGCAAAGATTGCAAATTCAAGTGCTGGCAGCATCTTAAAACGTATCATAAATGTGTTATTTGGAAATGGTGGTGACCGGGGCAAGTCAGGGAGTACACCCCTCGTCTAGAGAGGAATGCAAATGCCGTTCTAGGAAATGCAGGCCCATTCCTAACAGTTAATATAAATTATCCAGAGAAGCTAAACAGTGGAATCTTTTTTTGTGAAATCTCCCAACAGTTAAATATTAGCATCTACATCATAATCTTTTAAAACATGTTTCAGTCACATTAAACACACTGATCACCAGTTTGCAAGCATTATGTATGAAGCACAGTTGGGGCACAGTGGGGTGGATGGACCACGCTGAGCCAGGACTCTGAGAGGAGAGTGCTCACAGGAAAAACGCATATTCACCAGCAAGAGACAGAGGGAAGGGGCTCAGACTCAGCTCAGTATGCGTAGGTCAGGGTGTCTTCACTTCAGCTTCATTGATCTGGGGATAAAACAATTTTTCCCAGGGTGGGGTGGGGCTGTGCATTTTAGGGTGTTTAGCAGTACCCCTGGCCCCTACCCACCAGATACCAGTGGCACCCACTTGCCCCTTCCCTCATCCCCTGTTGTCATAACCAACAGTGTCTCTATGTGTTGTCAAATATCCCCCGAGAGGGGATAATTGTCCTGCGTTGAGAATCATGGGAGTAGATTTTGTGGCATAAGAAATGGGAGTTGGTGGCAGGGTGTTGTCTCCTGGGTTGATAGGCGAAGAGTCTGACCAATTGGGAGCATGGAGGCATGGAGCCTGAAAGAGAGCAAATGAGAAGGGTCATGGAAATGTGGTAATAGAGGTCAGCATTCTCCCGAGGACTAGCAAGAACTAACGATACCGCAACCCCAAACTGGAACCCCTGGGGGAGGCCTAGGAACAAAGCAGTACCCAGTTACTTAGACTGGAGAATGGAGTAGAGGCAGGTCTATGGGCCAGGAAGGCCCCCAGGTTATGCTTTGAACTAGGAACGTGGTTGAGTTCACATTTAGGGCAGAGCACAACTCATAAGGGTTGAAAGATCCAAGCTGTGGGGATTAGCTCGATGATGAGGCAGGGATATAGGGGTCATCTAACCAGAGATGGTAGGAAACGGGATGAGGGTCATTTATCAGGGAGTTTATTCACCCTTCCCTCTAATGGACCAGGGGCTCTGTCCTGCTTCAGAGAATAGCTCTGGGTGCACTCTCACTCCCAGGAGCGTGCCCATGCCTTTCCCTTCCACCTCTTCTGCCCCCTAAAGGAGTGCATCTCCTAAACTCTAAGGGACCCCACAGGACTTACGACCAGGGGAGTAATCGGCAGTGGCAGCTCGTCCCAGGCTCGCCCCCTGACCCTGTCCCCAAGGCCCCCTTTTCTCTGACTCTCCAGCGAGCCAAAGCAGCCCCGCCTGGGCTCTCTCCTGTTGCTTCTTCTACCCTAAGCCCTTCCTTGTTTCACCATCCCCAGCTTTCATAAAAGGATTTGCAAGGTAATAATTAAAAAAACAAAAACCTCTGGTCCTAGGTGCTGATTTATTATTTTGTTTTTCTTACCAAGGTCCTCCTTGACAACTCTTAATAGAAACCCAGTGAAGTTAGGAACTATTTTTTTTCTAGAGAAAAAAAAGCATTGTCCTAATTTCTGTAGTCAATCTTCTACATCACTCGGGCAGAGAATAAAGCGAAGGTCTCTGGAGAGGCCGTTGGGTATCAAACCTGAGGGTTTGCCTGCCTCCCTGGTACCAAGGGGCAAGTCTTTCACAGGGGCCAACTCAGAGTGTCTGTTTCTGTTTTAATGTATAGCGTCCCCCTGTATTATTGAAAAGCTCAATGTTTTGTTTCGTTTTGTTTTGCTGGTGTGTTTTTAAAAATATATTTTATTTATTTATTTTTAGAAGGAGGGGAAGGGAGGGAGAACGAGAGGGAGAGAAACCCTGATCTGTGGCTGTCTCTTGCACACACCCAGTCAGGGACCTGGCCCACAACCCAGGCCTGTGCCGTGACCGAGAAGCAAACCAGCCACCTATCGGTCCCCAGGCCAGGCCTCAGTCCACTGCGCCACACCAGCCAGGGTGAAGAGCTCAGCGTTTCTAAGAATTTGCCTGTCCCAAGAGTCACAAACTTGCAGCTGGGTTGACTATGGCCCACAGCTATTTTGTTTAAAACAGTAATTTAGAACTTGGAAACTTTTCACATTAAAATATAAATATCCAGCAATTCTTCAAAAACTCTGGCAACGCTAAGTGCTCATTTCCCACATGGAAACAAATGGCTGGAACGGACTAGCTGCTGTTCGCTGGACGCAAGTCCCCTGCTCTTCGGTCCACCCAGATCCCGTAGTCTCCCGACCTGGACTGCTGCGCCCATTGCAGTGTCCTGCTCCTGGAGGCACTTGAATTATGGAATAAAGGGCGGAGGGCACTAACTCTGCCCAAACAGCACAGGTCTGTGATCATCACAACTACTCCTGTGCTGCCTCTCGCTTTCTTACAAAGCCCAGTCCTGCCAGTCCAGCATAGCCAACTGCAAAAACTCCCAGAGTCAGTCTCCATGGTTAAAAAGGGTGTTCTTAAACGCACTGCCTGTTTCCTTTGCCTTGAAAACTTGCTTTGAGAATTATCGGTACGACACTGAAGTCCACCAAGATTGGGACATCGAGAATGTACTCACAAGTACTACTCAGAAACCTACTATTTCCAGTTCCCGAAATGAAATATTTTTATCTTTATGTTCCTATTCACTGAACATTTCTTGTTCTTTTAAAAAATTGTTTTCTTTTTAAATTTGCTTCTATAGGTTTCTTCATCCTCCACCTTCTCAAGGTCATGGAAGATCTAGAAGAAGCATTATTCGAAGAATTTGAGAACTACTCCTACCCCACGGAATATTACTCCCCAGAGTCTGATGTGGAAGAGAAAGTACCCCTGGGAGTGGTTCACTGGGTCTCCCTCGTGTTATATTGCTTAGCATTTGTCCTGGGCATTCCAGGCAATGCCATTGTCATTTGGTTCACGGGCTTCAAGTGGAAGAAGACAGTCACCACTCTCTGGTTTCTCAATCTAGCCATTGCAGATTTCATTTTTCTCCTCTTCTTGCCCCTGTATATCTCCTACGTGGCCATGAATTTCCAGTGGCCTTTTGGGCTGTGGTTGTGCAAGGCCAATTCCTTCATTGCCCAGCTGAACATGTTTGCCAGTGTTTATTTCCTGACGGTCATTAGCCTGGACCGCTACGTGCACTTGATCCATCCTGTCGTAGCTCATCGGCACCGAACCCTGAGGAATTCCCAGATTGTTGTTGTACTCATTTGGCTTTTGGCCGCTATAATGGGCGGACCTTCCCTATACTTCCGGGACACTGAGGAGCTGAATAACCACACTATTTGCTATAACAACTTCCACAAGCATGATCCTGACATCGCTTTGATGAGGCATCATGTTCTGACCTGGGTGAAATTTATCGTTGGGTACCTCTCGCCTTTACTAACCATGTGCATTTGCTACTTGTGTCTCATCTTCAAGGTGAAGAAGCGAAGCAACCTGGTCTCTAATAAGTATTTCTGGACCATCGTAGCTGTGGTCCTGGCCTTTTTTATTTGCTGGACTCCTTACCACCTGTTCAGCATTGGGGAGCTCACGATTCACCACAGTAGCTATTTCCACCAGGTGCTGCGGGCTGGAATCCCCCTCTCCACGGCCCTGGCATTCCTCAATAGTTGCTTGAATCCCATCCTTTATGTCCTAATTAGTAAGACGTTCCAAGCACGCTTTCGTGCCTCGGTTGCCGAGATACTAAAGTACACGCTGTGGGAAGTCAGCTGTTCTGGCACGGCGGGCGAGCAGCTTAGGAACTCTGAAACCAAGAACTCGTGTCTCCTGGAAACAGCCCAGTGAAATACTACTCTTCCACAAATCAGGACCAGGCTTTTGTGTGGGTCCCCTGACAGATACTTTCAGATGATCTGGTCCCAAGACACAGAGCTGGCCATAGCTTTTCGTTGTTTTTGGTTAGCTTGTTGGCATCACATTCTTACGTGAATACAGCATTTAGGAAAGATTTTCATTTTTCCCCTGCTAGTTAAATTATGTGTCATTCTTGCTGATTATATATACTATAGTGGATTAATCATGGGTATTGAGGCAATTTCAGTTATTATTTTATAAATCTTAATAAATGCCTGTAAGTCCTAAATCTTAATATTACATATGTGATGAACTCATTTCAAAAGTGGTAAAACAAGTTTCCTTAAGCTTTTTAATTTTGTACAAGTAACCTGTTAGAAAAGTTCTTAAAATGCAATATGTGTACGTCTTAATTTCATGTAACCTTTGTATATACATTTATGAATTAAACTAATAGTTGATTATAGTAATTAGTTTAAAGCATTTTTCTGGTTAATAATTATTAATGATTCGTAAACTGCCCCAAAATCTAGTTGCTTAGAAACAACGATTTATTACTATGCTATCTCACAACTCAGAGCCAGGAATTCGAACAGGCACAGAAGGGAGGCTCCTCTGTGCTTCCCAACGCCTGGAACCTCGGCTGTACTGCAGTGACCCAAATGGCTGAGGTTCCCAGCAGCTGGGGCTGGCTGAGCAGCTCTCTGCCCTTCCCTCTTCTCTCCTCTCCGCCCTCCACTCTCCTCCCTTCTTTCCTCACACAGCTGTTCCATCATGGCACTTCTGGATAGCCAGACTTTCTTATACGGCAATTCAGGGCTCCAAGAGACGGAGGCAGACATTTCTAGTCCTCTTAAAAGCTATGCTCAGCACAGACATTGTATCACTTCCATTGTACCCTATTGGTCAAAGCCGTCCTAAGCCTTTTATTTCCCTAACAGTCTTTATATAGACACCAGTATAAAACCAATAAAGCAGCCCTGGCTGGTGTGGCTCAGTGGACATGCTGGCCTGCGAAACAAACGGTCACCGGTTCAATTCCTGGTCAGGGCACATTTCTGGGTTATGGGCCAGGCCCCTGCTTGTGGGCATGTGAAAGGCAACTGACTGATGATTGATGTATCTCACACATCAGTATTTCTCTCCCTCCCTCCCTTCCTCTCTCTCTCTCTAAAAATAAATAAATAAAATCTTGAAAAAAAAAAGACCAATAAAACATGCCTTTAAGTCAGGTGTACATCTGTTGCATATTAGACTGTAAGAATATTTTGACCTATATTCATTATTCCATTTAGCAGAGAAGTGAATATCTGAGAGGTGTGCGAAGCTGGACAGGTATTGTGAGGGATGCCAACAACCATACGGTACTCCCAGTTTACACAGGGAGATGAAATTTTCATGAAAACAGTCGCAAAACAAAGCAGATCGAACTGAGTGCCACAGAGAGCGAGGAAGAGAGCGCATTGTCCTGCGTGCAGAGAGGCGGCATCCGGTGTGGAGGTTAGGGAACGCTGGAAGTCTCTGTCGCTGCCCTCGGGGTTCCCCGCGGTCCTGTTCCTACCTTTTCTCTCTGCTGGCATCCTTGTCTTCATGAAGATAAACTCTGCTACTCACTGCGATTTAAAATATTTATTCAGCTTTGGTCGGTGTGGCTCAGTGGATGGAGCGCTGGCCTTCGAACCGAACAGCTACCGGTTTAAAAACCAGTCAGGGCACATACATGCCTGGGGTGCAGGCCAGGTGCCCACTGGGGGTGTGCGAGAGGCAACTGATTAATTCAATGTTTCTCTCCTCCTTCCCTTTCCCTCTCTCTGAACATAAATAAAAAAAAATAAGAAAATAAAAATATATTTAATTTTCTACAATTTCTCAATTTTAATTTGGATGTTGTGACGGGACCTTTGTTATTTCTTGAATCAGTAGCTTTTTAATCTCATCTCTTATTAATTACATCTACTATCATGTCATTTATTGTCTATGTTCTTGCTATTAGCTCCATGCAACAATCAGGCCTGGTTTTGGAAATTACTCCAAAAAATGTGTGGCAGACCTCAGTCTGCCCAAACTTTGGCTGTTGCTAGACCTCACGGTTTCTGTGATATCCGGTACAGGTTGAGGGGAGGAAGGGACAGAGAGACTCTTTGTGAGCTTCTGGCCCTCTATCCAGCATTCACCGTTTTCCTCCGCCCGTAGTTTGAGATATTCCACTCTGGGTTCCCCTTGTCCCTGGAGGAACAGGTTCTGGGTTCCCAGAGTCAGGAGAAAAGCTGGAGGATCCGAGAAGAAAAAAAGAGAGAGAGAGAATTTCATAGTCTCACCCTTTTTGAGCAAATGGAGGCTGTGGAAGAGAAAGGAAGGCTGACGAGTGGCCGAGGGCGGAGGAAAATGAATGGAGCGGGGGTTTTCTGGAAGTTACACTTCAGGGCAGTGCTTCCTGACCTACGTGGGTTAGGAATTCACGCAAAGCCCTTCTACGCACTCGGTTAATTGGGCACTCGGTAAATCCAGGGCCCCTGAGCTTTCTAATGGCCTAAGGAAATATTTGAGATCTCAAAAAATAATTATTGGCTCTAGAATACAAAAAGGAAACATGAAAAGTCGAAAGGAATACTCAATTGCAATGCGATAAAATATACCTTTATGTCGTTTGGTCAAATGAAGTGTTTAGTAATTATATAAAAATGTATTTTTAACATGGGATTTCAACATGTTTCGATGCTTGGTATGAGGCGTGGAGCTTCCCAAAAGAAAAGGGCTTTAAAAAGGTCTATGAAGGCCTTAGAGGAACTTTGAATCTGTGCAAGAACCTAATGAAAGTCATGGGTCCTTTCTACAGAAAAGTGCGTTTAAATAAAATACCAGGGAGGCCTTAGACCCCAGGCTAAGAACTCCAGTTTTAGGAGTTTTTAGAAGAACTGGTAGCAGGCATGTTGACGGGAATTCACTAGGAGAAAGCAGCAACCAGCACAGGCATCGGCAGCAGACACGGGACTCACTTTCATTCTCAGTCTGAGGGAAGATCCAAGGAGTCACGGAGGAGCCACACTCAGACCCAGGACTGGGGACTCCGAGCCTCCTCCCCTGGCAGGCGGAATCTGGTGAGCGAGGCTCTCCTGAAGGATAATGACGAAGAGCAGGATGAAGGACGAGAAAGGCAGAGGCTGGAGGCTGGACAAGCGGTTCAGCAGTTTGGGGGAAAAGCGAGGGAACTTGGTGCCTAGTTAGCAGGAGAGGAAAGAATCCCGGGAAGCTCAGGGACTGGGGTGCAGACCCAGGGAGACCTGCCTTTTCCTCAATGGAAGGAAGCTCTTTGCAACCCAGTGCAAGTCCCAGGGCCTCCAGAGGCAGAATATCTGGATTTGAATTACAGCCGTAACACATTCTAGTTCTGTGATCTTGGCTAAATTCAGATTTCTGTACCTCAATTTTCCCCATCTGCAAAATGTAGATAACAGTGCTATCTGCCACACAGGGTTATTGTGAAAGTTAAATGAGTTACTGGAGGTATATTTATAGGGTGTTCCCGAAAGCACTTAAAGTGGTACTTAGCCCTATAGATAGCTGCCTGATAAAAATTAGCTGGTATTAAACTTACTCAGTGAAACTCCTACCGTTTTCTGACATAGTAACTGCTTAGTAGACGTTAGATCCCCTTCTCCTCTTGAATGAACATAAAAATCTCATAGGAGGCACACAGACAACTTTAAAACAAGACAGTTTATAAGTACTATAAAGGAATATATGTGCTGGGAGGCTGCAAGGCACAGGAAGGAGCAGAATTTAAAAAAGACTTCTTGCAACAGGTATTTGAAAAATGACTACCATGTGACAAAATGCAGGTGAGGAAAGAGGTTATTTTAGGTCGATGGCCCAGCAAGAACACAGGTAGAGACTGGGGAGCACGGGCTGTGTTCAGAAAAGGGAGATCAGTCCCGTTTCACAGGAACGAAGTGAAGCTAGGAGATTCGGAGGCGGTGTCCAGCTTGAAGAGTAATCCATAGCTCTTCCCTATGCTTACATATGGGCAGCGGGTCTTTCGGGATGAACGTTTAGAAGTCTGTCGACATTCTCTTCTGATTTTCACTTTCCTGAAAGTTATTCAGGCCGGTGGAATTCCAAATGACCGGCTCTCATTTGGGACGTTTCCTGAATGCAGCTATTATCACACGGGGCATGTAATGAGAGAATGTCTGTTTATCAGTCTCAGTTTCCAATTTAGGTTTACCCTCATGTGCTATCTTCTCACACTCTCTAAGGGAAGATAGGAAGCGCCGCTGAAATAGGATTAAATTGTATAAAAGCAGGGATGAAGAACTCTTCCCCCTCTATTACCAACACGTTATTGGACTCTGAAGACCTGGATTTGAGTTCTTCCTCCTCTCACTGGATGAATACCCAGGCACGTCATCCTTCAGAGCTCAGTCTAACCTGTAAACGGTGATAACAGTGTCTGCCTAATCTCGTAGGCTTATAAGAAAGTTCAAATTAGACAACATATAGGAGGCATTTATCTGTATATTTTGCTGTTTTATTCTAAGGAAAATAAGTGCCATTGCCAAGTGGTATATGGAAAAAATTACACACGTCTCAAAACACTAAGGCAAACTCTTTTTGTATTTGTATCTGTCTATAAGCTTATCTTTTGATAATAACACTCTAAAATCAAGCATTTTTCAATGTTGCTATAGTCTCCATTTTTTAAAGTAATTCTATTAAGCTTATAAAAGATTTCATTGAGTATATATGCCACCGTTTAGTCATTTCCATTTATGTTAGGATTGTAACAGTCTTATTCACCTGCTTCCATCCACACCATCTCCAAGTTTCCCCATGAATGCGCCAGCCTATTATTCAAATGCCTCACAACCTGGCCGGATCCTGTCTAATCCAACACACTGCGAAATGCAGACGAACTGGTTGAATGGCCTCCAGAATGTTCCTGGGTTTATCATTCTGCCTTTCATACGCTCCTGGGACATTCTCTCTCTCTCTCTCTCTCTCCTTTAACAAACTGGTCAAGGTCTATCTAGTTTAAGCTCTGATTTCTCTAAAAAACTTTTCTTCAATTCTGGCTTTCTTGTGAACTTTTGGATTACCTGCCTAATCAGAAAATGACTTTTATACTTTTTCAACAATTCTGTATGTGTTTGAAACACCTCCCTAGTAATTTTCTTCGTATTTTTTATAGCAGCTAGGACTGATGCTGAATGAATCATTTTTAATTCCCTCCCACACTGTACCCAACCCTGTGCTGGGGAGGCTGAACCTGAAAAATAAACAAGGTTTCAGTTATTGTAATCATGTATGGGGCATGCAAATAGAGGTGGCCACTTATTTTTCCTGTCTCCCACTCCAAAGACAAAAACAGAAAAATAAAATCTCTTCTCTACATACACCTATGCCCTCTGAGCCTATGGGTTCAACAATAGTTCATTCAATATCCTGGCTCACATGTAAATGTCAGCATTGCTCATAAATAGCAAAAAATTGAAAGCAATCTACAAATCCAATAAATAGACTGGTTACATAAGATATAAAACAATGGATTATGTAACTTAAAAAATGAGGAAGCTTTTTATGCACTGATATGGAATATCCAAGATATAGATGACCTCCAAGGTATTTATCTATTTCTATGGACAAAATGCCGAGTGCAGAACTGTTTGTACTGTATGTTGCAGTTAGTGTGTATGCATATGCTCAGACCAGCTCTGAAAAGGCCCGAGAAGCTGGTGGCATTAGTTGCTTTTATGGAAGTGAACAGGAAGTAAACAAAAATTTCATTGTATAACCCCTTGAATTTTAAACTATGGCAATGTATTATCTACTCTTTAAAATATAAAGTTAAAAGATACTATTAAATATATTTTTTATTCAAGGCTGTGAAGTCAAGCTTTGGTCACATGTGTCATCAGTTATTTTTTTTTTTAATTCATTTACTTATTTTTAGAGGAAGGAGGGAGAAAGAGGGAGAGAAACACCAGTGTGTGAGAGAAACAGCAATCAGTAATCGGTGGCCTCTCGCACACCCCCACATAGGGACCTGGCCTGCAACCCAGAGAGGCGCCCTGACAGGGAATCACACCAGCGACTTTTCGGTTCTCAGGCCGGCACTCAATCCACTGAGCTGCACCAGCCAGGGTTTTTTTCAAGATTTATAACACAGCTGTGGCTTGAACGCACCATGCTGAATTTTAAAACATCTTTTAAACAAATTTTTAATCATTAGTTTTTTATCATTAATATTTGTTGAAACTTAATGTTTTTGGTCAAGCTACTTAGTACCAATCCCTTTAATATGTCAATGCCTAAATTATTTTTGCTACTATTCATTAGTTAATCTCTCCATAGCAGCATTTCCAGAATCCACAGGATCTGAATCTTTAGAAAATGAGGTGCTGCCCTCTGCTGGCTCTCATGATACTGACAACCTGAAATTTTCTCATGACTGGGGCTTGTTGGACTACATTGCTTAGTGAAGATGATTTCAATCTTTAGTACATACACGTCAGTTAAACAAATTTTCTTTATAATTTAAACAATTTCCCACACTCAAGGTAGTCGCATATAAAGAAAATCAGATTTGAGAGGGGAAAGCAAGAACAGCATTGACTGCTTCAGCTAGGAAACTTCTGACCTCAAATCACTTCATCTCTTTGGTCTACAGAGACCTTTAGAGGTCAGCAATTTCCAAGCTCCACTTTTATAAACACGGCTGTAAAAAAGAAATAAATCGAATGTCATATATATTTCAAATTAACGAAGATAAAACTGTTCCCGGGATGTGACTATCCCTTAACGTCCTGCCTTCACCTCAGCACGTTCACCTATGGCACCAGCTCACTTGGTCAGTGCAGAAGTCCTTCTACCCCAACGGGTCCAGTCAGATTTCCAAATGGGAAAGATGCCCCACTTGGTCCCCATTCACCTTCGCACCCAAGCCAGGCTTTTGAAAAAACCATAGCCTGGGAATCAATTATCTGTATAATCTCCCTCCCACAACACAATGCTGCTCAAAACACACTCCCAACACTTCCCACTTTCTCCTTTGTAGGTATAGGGTCAGGCATGACTGCATCTGGGCAAATGGTTGTTAATTCATGAGAAATTCTGGGAGCCCTTCCCTTACCCTGTTACCCTGCTTTGTATTAGGTTTTAGTAACACTGCACATCTCCACATTTAACATTTGAAATTGTGATTTCTCAGTCACAAGTAACAACCAACTTGAAGATGCTAGGTTACTTCATCAGCCATTTAGGTCTAGTCTGTCTCAGCATAAAATTCCTCTTAACTCCAAAAGTTCGACTATCTCCCAGACCGTAATTGTCATTATTCCCCGGGTGCCCAGTACTGCCCAAGTAAGTGCTTTACAGACTCATTTGGCATGACTTAGTTTAAGGTAACCCGAACATTCCCATTGAAGAAACCTAGCTCAGATAACTCCTTGCAAAGCCCAAGGTCTGAACCACCAAACCACAGGGCTAAACTCTTAACCCAAAATATCCATAAATGAAGTTTGTAGCTCACCAATTTCTCTTAAAAATGACAAACAGGCCCTGGCTGGTGCAGCTCAGTGGATTGAGAATGGGCCTGTGAACCAAAGGATTGTGGTACAATTCCCAGTCAGGGCACACACCTGGGTTGCAGGCCAGTTCCCAGCAGGGGACCCACAAGAGGCAACCATACATTGATATTTCTCTCCCTCTCTCCTTCCCTTCCCAAGATAAATCTTTAAAAAAGCAAAAAAGAAAAATGACAAATAGGAAAACTTAAAAGTCATAAAAATGGTATCATTATGGACTGCTGAGGACATCGCTAGTTAAGTACAGAAATTATACTGAGATTAAGCTCACTTAAATCAGTTTATACAATCTGTAACACCTACCTACCTATAGAGCTTTTGTAATAGGTCATTTCCCTCTTTCTTGCACTTAGTCTAACAGTACTGACCCAGCCCTGGCTGCGTGGCTCATTTGGTTGGGGAATTGTCCTGCAAACTGAAAGGTCACTGGTTTGATTCTCCCATCAAAGCATACACCTGGTTTGCAGGTCTTATCCCCAAGTCAGGGTTTGACATTTTGCTTCCTCCCTTAACCTCTAAAACCTTAAAAAAAAATGCTAACCCAAACTGATATTACAAATCACATATTCACCAAATTACTCAAAATGAAAGGAATATACAGTTCACCCTTGAAGACGGGTTCAAACTCTGCAGGTCCACTTACACGCAAATTCTAAACTGTAGTCAGTCCTCTGTACCCCTGGGCCTGGCATCTGTGGATGATGCAGAGGCTCAACGCATGGACTCTTTTCCACCATTTCATGCCAGGGACTTAGTATCCACGAGTCCTGGAACTGATCCCCTATGGAGAGCTAGGGACTTAAGTTTTAGGGGAACAAAGATAACCATGAACTTCTGACCATGTTGGGGGTTAGCACCCCAACCTCTTGTATTGTTCAAGGGACAATCATACCACCCTCCTATTAAACAGTCAAGAGCCAAGGGTTATCTTTCAAGCTTTTATTTAAGGGCAACGATCCAGGACTGACTTCAGATCTTGTTGAAAGCAGCCACGTCCATGGACTGCACATAGTCCTCAAAAGCAGTGATCCGCTCCTCCAGCATGTCTGTTCCAACTTTATCGTCTTCCACTACGCACTGTATTTGAAGTTTTTTAATTCCATACCCCACTGGAACCAGTTTAGCTGAAAAGAACATTAAGAAAAATCTTAGAGAAGTACTGTTCATGGGCAAACGTTGAAACCATGCAAATTCCCAACGTCCACTTCAAAAACAAAACAAAGAGCAAAGACTAAACTCACAAGAGCCCCAGACCAAGCCGTCTGCTTGAATGCTCCTGACACACTCCTCCAATTTCGCCATGTCCGTCTCGTCATCCCAAGGTTTCACATCTAGTAAGATGGAAGACTTGGCAACAAGTGCAGGTTCTAGACAAAAGTACAAGAAACAGCATTACTCAAATATTCTACCATATTTTGTGACCTAATTAATCCAAGACACGTGTAACAAATCATTTGTTACAAAAGGGATCATCTCTCTTAGCCACACAGAACTACAGAACACATCCTGTGTCTGTCACACACATGCCCACTTTCTGCTTTGCTGAGAAAGAGGTGTCTAACTGTGTAACAATTCCTTTCCCACAGAGGAATGCCACAGCTGCCACCGTCAGAACAGCTGCAGACCAGTAGCTGTGGAAATCTGAAGAACCACTTCTACAGGTTTACCAACCTAGTTGGTAAAAATGGAGGAAATTACAGCTTAATCTTTGAAAAAGATTTATACTACTGTGAAATGAAGAAAAACCCAATTATAAAATGACCTACTTTTGGCTTTCTTTGACTCATACTGTGCAAGGCGTTCTTCTCTTAGCCTTTTTGCTTCTTCACTTTCCTGTAAAGAGAAAATTTAATTCATTTCACAAAGCTGGTTGTTCCTTGGCGTAAAGATAGTAGGGTCATCATAGCAAAGACCAGCTTTATCAGAAAAAAGCAAATCCATCATGAACTCAGCCGAAAGATGGTGATTTGATTTCATTCATCATGTAACCAGTGAGAATTTTTAAAAGGCAGGTAATAAAATGAAGCTACAGAGTCTGTGCTCAAGCACAATGATACACTTACACCAATTTATTCCATACCTCCTCATCATCAGATCCAAAGAGATCGATGTCATCATCGTCTTTACCATTTGTAGCTCCATTTCCTGTGGTGTCTTCCACATTAGCAGGGCCATACTTGCCCAAAGCTTTCTTCACTCCAGGCAGACTTAAAAAAACAAACAAACAAAAAAACCCCTAAACTATTAGACTGATATGTTATTCTTCAAAACACACATGTGCTGTTTTCATTACTACCCACAGAACCCATTTAACATTCCCAGATAATTTTTGTATATTTTAATTTCTCACTCAAACAACATGAGTAGCATGTGAGACATTACATTCAATACTATGATTTACTCTTTCAGAATGAATATCTCTGTTCTGAGGTTTCACTAAATATGCTCAATTCCATTCTTAGTGGAGTCCACTTCCCCAAACTTCCACCCTTGTTGTAAGTTTCAAAAGAATGGTCAAGGACTGAATGAATGAGCCACCCTCTCACCCAGAGGTGGGGCTCCCAGCTTGGGGTCAGGCACACTGGCAGGGAAGTGTGGGGGAAAGCTGAAATGCTGTTGTCCATGTTCTACTGGTTTGTGAAAAAATGGAGGACTTCAGTCCCTTGCCTTTTTAAAATCACACACACACACATAAAACAAAAACCCTTAAGATCACAACATTCCAACAAAACTTAAGTAGCCCGAGTCCAATTCTATCAGGGAAAATCCTGAGTTAAAGCTTAGAAAGTGCCCAGACTGGTGTGGCTCAGTGGTTGGGCATCCTGTAGCAAACCAAAGGTTGCTGGTCTGATTCCCAGTCAAGGTACACGCCTGGCTGCGGGCCAGGTCTCCAGTTGGGGATGTTTCTCTCCCTCTTTCTCCTTCTCCTCTCTCTGAAAATAAATAAAATCTTAAAGAAAAAGCGTAGGAAGCATTCTACTTTTCAGATAAACAAAGATAATCTTACCTGGCTTTTTCCTTTTCGTAGGACTTGATGTGGTTATACCAACGTAGGGCATGATACAAATCAGCAGGTGGTGGGCCGGAGATTGCTTCAAATACTGCCACGTCTGCTTGTGATGGCACATACCTGCCGACGACACAAAAGTACACGGGACTTTAAAAGTTTTGCCACAAACACCATCAAAGAAAAGACAAACGCTTCATCTCTCAAATTTACTACTGGAATCTCGCTCATTTATTACGGGGTTACCTAATCTGCATCAGATCAAAAGAAAATAAGCTCCTGAAGGTAAAGAACACTCTATTCTGTTCTATCCTGAGGAGTGCCTGCACTTGATAGACCTCAAAGGTTGCAATCTCTAACGCAAACCTATAAATTTACGCTCACTGACCTAAGACGCAGAAAAACCTGAAATCAGGTAAACCATTTTAAAAGGCACCTTTTTGACCCTTTTTCCCTTTGAGGCCTCTACCCTAAGGGGGCGGAGGCCGGGCTGCCTTTCCTCCAGCCGCAGCGGACTGCGCCACGTGGTCTCGGGCGCACCCGGCCCCAGCCCGTCCGCTTACCCCTCGATGTAGCTCTTGTCAGCCAGGTAGTCGTTGAGCACCTGGAGACCAGCGGGGCTTTTCAGGTCTCCAAAACCCATGGTGTCGGCTGACACGGGAACCCGGCGGCAACAGACGAAAGAGGAGCGCAGGCAAACGGGAGCCGAGCGCTAAAAAGGAAAAGGCCGCAAAAAGCCGGAAAATCCCTTATATAGGGATGGAGGCGTTGCCCTCCGCCACGCCCACCGGAAGTTTAACGTCAAAGTACGTTAACCTTTTCATTCCTCAACGCAAAAACCCGGGCTCTGAATTAGATGGCCCACCAATTTTCCGTGGACCTTTCTTTGTGGATAGAAATAAATTAATAAATGGGGCACCGTTTAAATTAGTACCTTCTCGGCCTCCAGAATTTACAGTACCCGCCCCTCGAAGCGCCGGAGACCAACGAGGACACTCAGTCTCAGCCTCGCGTCACTTCCGGCGGAACTGCTGTCCAGGCCTCCAATCCCGGCTTCCTCTCGGCTGTTAATGCCCTTCGCCCCGCCTTCTGTCAAACTGACGGAAATGGCCGAACTCAATGTAGGCGGGGGGGGAAAATTGTAGCATCTGAAGTATCTAGTCCCTCCTGGCTTCCCGTTCTCCAGGCCCGGCGGGCGGAGTTAGCCTGCGCCGCCATATTGAATAAGCAATCGGGCGTCTAAGAGGGTCGGTGTGTTGCAGACAGTTCTGCAGAGCCCCCTCCGCGGCTCTAGGGAGAAGGTGAGGTCATGTTTGGGTGAGAAGGTTGCGGTACCTCGGCCACAGGAGTATATTTCTTAACAAAACTGTCTTCTTTGGCCCAGGAGACTCATTCTCCTCTTGTCCTTGAACTGGGCGCCGCGTCCCACTTCGCCTCCCCGGGACCCCTTGAGAACCGGTGGGTGAGGCCCGTGTGGTCACGGTCCCTGGTCTGCTGCAGGGGCAAAGAAGAGGAGGCGCTGGAGGCCCTGGGGAGTGCTGGCCTGAATGCAGGCTTGTGGGTGACCTTCCCTCCGCAGGGGAAATGCAGGACATGCCCCTTTCTGGACAGGAGGTCGTTTTGTTCCCTGGAGGAGGACCCGTATCGAGTGACAGGCCTAAAGACTGAGCATTTCTTCTAAAATTATTACTTAGCTGGTACAGTGCATCAATGTTTGGCCTCGTTGCCGTAGCAACCGTCCATACCTCTGATTGTTTCTTTTGTTTGTTTTTAGTTTTGTCCATTGGTTGCATTGGGCAGCACTTTTTATTATTTTCACTGGTGGGGAAACTGAAGGAAAAGATGTACAGAAAGTTAGCCCAAGGTCGCACTGCGAATAACAAAGCTACATTGTTCAAAAGTTCTTGGGATTTAGTGCGTGTACAGTCCTGTAAGATTGTGGACCAGACAGTTGAGGGTACAGGAAATGTAATGTGAACCTTTTCTGATGAATAAACATCAAGGTGATTTTTTTTTTGAGGAATGTTCTTTTTCACTAAATTGTGTGTGCATTGTTAAGCAGGGTATTACAATGTTGCCTGAGAACCTGCACTGTCTAATTGAAGGGAAATGCACGTTTATGTACAGAGATTGGAGATAGAATTTATTTAGCAGCCCTGGCTGGTGTGGCTCAGTGGATTGAGCACTGGCCTGTGAGCCAAAAGCCTGAGTGGCAGGCAACCCGTCCATTTTCGCTCACCCACTGATGTTTCTCTGCTTCTCTTTCTCCCTTCCACTCTCTCTAAAAATAAGTAAATAAAATCTTTAAAAATATATTTCATTTAGCAAATAATTATTGAACATCTAGAAAGAAGTCCATGAAGAAGAATGAAATGAATGAGGTGCCAGGGGAATAGTTAGCAGATTTCAGATAGGCTGGTCAATGAAAGCCTCCCTGAGCAATGGCTTTGAAGCCAAAATGGGAAGGATGAGAAGAAAGATCTGAGGGAGCGGCATTTCAGTCTGGGGCCCCACCTGGTGGGAAGAAGGGAGAGGCTGTGGGAACTATGGAGCCTGAGACCTGTTAGGGGCTGGAGATGTTGGTGGCTTGGACTAGGGTAGTACCTTGGAAGGAGAGAAGTGGAGAATGGAGAAAGTGGAGTAGTGTTGTCCCTATAACAAAAAGGGTTGTTCCTCCATGATAGTTAAATATGTATGAAGTACATATCAAAGATTTGCAATCTGTATTTCTTTTTTTTTTTAAGTCCTTACCCAAGGATAAGTATACCGATTTTAGAAAGAGGAAGGGAAAGAGAGAAACATCGATCAGTTGCCTCCCATCCATACCCTGTACCCCAACCAGGGTCGAACCTGCAACCTAGGTCTGCGCTCTGACTGGGGATTGAATCCATAACCTTTTGGTGTACAGGATGACACTCCAACCAACTGAGCTCCCCAAGGAAGGGCCACAACCTGTATTTCTTATGTTGGGGCTGTGCGGTATTCCATTTGATGCTGATTTATAACAGCTAGCCTAGTTCTGGTAGATTTCTTAGCTAAAGTGGTCACTATTAAATTGTACTGGAGACAAAATAATAGTATTAAAGTTTTTATATTGTTGTATAAACTATTGGTTTGTGATTTTGAATCTGTCACAAGAATTCAGCAAATTGAGGTTTACCTCTGTATCAGTAGATTTTAATCTAGGACAGATGGCTACACATTCTGGAAATTGTGATTAGACTATTTGATGGTTCTTTTTCCAAGGGCATGGTGCTAGGTCTTCAGAAAAAGGAAGTGATCAAAGTGAATTGTTCCTCCTCAAGAAGCTTATAGTTTAGTAGGTACTAAAACTGATCGCTAACCTATGGTTTACTAGGTGGAGTAATAGAGATGTATACACAGTATGTGCTGATAGTAAAAAGAAGGAGTACAAAAGAAGAGCACTTTAAAACCGATCTTAAGTAACTAGTACCACCTAAATTGATTTCAGCTTTAACTGACATTTATTGAGCTCCAACTAGTAATACGTAGCCGAGGAAGTATTGTTTTCTTTCTGCTCTGTAAATAAAGAAGCTGAAACTTTCATTTACTGAAAATCACCAGTAGGTGACAGACCTGATGTCTGCAAATGCAGTATCACAAATTCAGAATTAATGAAATCTATGAATTATTGAAATCTGTTTAAATGAAATTTCCTATTATATACACCTATAATAGGTATGTGAAACTTCATGCTTCAAACTTAGGTACATGTATTATTTTCCACTCTCTTTATCTTTGAAATGCTTTATGTTGATACATTCTGATCACATAATTTGTATTTTTCCAAATGAAAAGTTTAGATGCTTCACCCATCTGATCAAGTGAATGGAGAAAAACTTCTAAAAGTTCAGCTAACTTTTCTTTATGTATGTCTTTAATTAGTGTTATTTATATTATCCACTTTCATATATTTCAGTAATTCAGCAAACCTTTTAGAGCAGGATTTTTCAACTTTCAGCACTGTTGACACTTTTGATAATTCTTTATTATGGGGCTGTCCTGTCCACTGTAGGATGTTTAGCAGCACCCTGGCCTCTTCCCCTAGATGCCTCTAGTTTTTCCCCTGCTGTGACAACAAATAATGTGTGCAAACATTTTCTCCTGGGAAGCAAAATTGTTCCTGGTTGAGAACCACAGATTTAGAGCTTACTGTGTGTCAACCTTGGGGCTAGGCGCTAAAGGTAGATTCAAGAAGTTCATGATACAGTGGGAAGAGAACAGGCATATAAACAGATTGTTGCAGATCTGTAAGATACAGGTACTGCTCAGCACAGAAAATGGCACTCTAGACGCTTTACAGTGTTGGGCTTGGGAGCTAGCTCGCAATTTCTCAGAAGCCTTTGGGACAATATATAACTGCTCAGAATATAGAATGTTAGAAGGCATACTGGTAGAAAACAAAGGCAGAAAGGTAGGCTTTATTTTATATAGCTATCAGTCACAAGCTAATTATTATTCTTGAAATTTATTTTACTATGTAGTAGTGTTTTAATGGGATAATTTGTTGATAGTTAAAAACAACAAAACTATCCTTTAACATAATTAGAAGGCCCACATTTATATACCAGCTGCTTTTCTTAGCTCCTTTACATTGTATAAGTCAGTAATCTCTTTGAGACTGAATATTTTCATCTGTAGAATATAGATGAGAATAGATTGAGGGAAAAATCAGTATTTGTGAATGTTCAGTGAAATGATGTATGCATAATGCTTTAAAGTAATAAAATATTACCAGAAGTTTGTAATTAGGATTTTTCTACAATAATGTAACTATTCTTTGTTTTTTTTTTCTTAGCAACATGTTAAGGATTCCTGTAAGAAGGGCCTTAGCAGGCCTTGGTAAGTCTTCTAAAGAATATGGTGAGTATTTTTTAAATTGCATTTGTTTGTACTTAGTAACTGTCTACTTTCATAAATTCATAGGTCTATGGAATGTTTCTGGAAAGACCCTAAACTCTTAATTTGTTTTAAATAAGAATAGAAACAAATGACCCAAGTCAAATAGAATAATTCAGAAATATAGCTTTACCTTAAATAGTTTATAGAAATTATCATGGAATAGAAAGTAGTCGAAACTGCCTACCAGTGCCAAAGTGGAAAAAAACAGTCATTCTGCTTTTAGAAAGTGTCCTTCCCATGAACATATTTTCAGTGCTGTTAAAAGTTTTAATTATTAAATGTAGACAACTATAATCTGTTTGGTAGTCAGGATTTGAAAAGCCTTTTTTTCGAATTCAATGTTATATAATTTGCAGTCTAGAGAAATTTTAGGCTTGTAGGTTAGAGTTAATTCATCCATTATCTTCTGTAATAAATTCAACCCTGTTATCTTTCACTTCAATATTTTTGATGGTCAGTTCGAACAACTGCCACAGCAGCCAGCAACTTGATTGAAGTATTTGTTGACGGTCAGTCTGTCATGGTGGAGCCGGGAACTACCGTCCTTCAAGTAGGCATATGTTCTAATTCTGTGTTTTTGTGTGTGTTCTGCTTCTTTGTGAATACCAATTTATTTCCTTTATACTGTTTAATTTACCTCTAAAATTTTTAAGATGCCTTAATAAATGCTCATAAAAGCGCTAGGGGTGGTAAAATTACATGAAAATAAGTTTGACTTGAAATCTTGGCATTTCAGAGTAAGCTATGATATCTGTGTCTGACTTTCTTAGTGATCTATGGCAATTCTTTCACTTCTGCCTTCCATGCCAATACTCATTGAGAAATTTGAAATAAATTATTAGTTAATATAGGTAAGTTTGGGGAGAAGGTAACCTTTGTTTGTGGTGAGCCTGCTTGATGCTTTTGATTTTCATGTAACCTTTCTGTTTTCAGTATAGTTCTAGGACTATAACCTACAAAACAGGTAAATGAAGGGTAGTACATTCTTGAATATTTAGTTTTTCTAATTTCCTCTAGAACTAACAAAATTGGTCATGCAGAAGCAATGTTGTATTCCATCTGCAAGTTACCACAGAGCTGGATGCTCTTCATTCATTTCGGCCCCACTTTTAGGCTCTCTGCCAGGCGTGGACAAGTAAACAGTAACTATGTAACAAAAGTGTGTTCGAGGTGTAGTGCAGGGTAGTTAGGCAGGAACAGGAGGTGGTGGAAAGAGATGTGAGGTGTGTCTCAGGCGATCCCTGAGGAGATTGTGAAGGTTGTAGACGAGGAAGCTTCACATAGTTTGGTATTGATGGAATGTAAGGTGTAAATAGAAGATGAGGTAACAGGAAATAAAGTTATTCTGGTAGGGAAGGTCCTGTCATGAAAGAAGATGCATGCCATGCTGAAGTGCTTGTAGTTTGACCCATCAGGTGTTTTCGTGGCTGTTAAGGAGTATGGCAGTGGCAGTAGCATGGAGGCTCGGAGAGTAGCGAGACTGGAGTGGGAGAGAGGAAAGAGTACCTGGCTGTAGTGGAGCAGGATTGGAAAGGCCTAGAATAGATGGTAGTGGTGGGAATGAAAACACAGTGGCTAAGTCAAAGGAGAGTGAGATACAGGTAGGCGGTCCTTTAGGAGTAATGGAGAGCAGAGGAGTTTTTGTGAATTCTTTGTTAGTTTATTTGGGGACATATTAGTAGGGGACAGAAATAGGTTGAATTTTAACTCTGGAGCATGCACTTGGATAAACTCCTATTAAGTTTAAGGCTTGCAGAAGGGAGGATTCTGGGTTGCAGATCAAAGTTAGATGTAATCACTTGGAATGTGAGATAGTACAAAGGCTGGGACAATGTCTGTCTTGCTCACCACTATACCCACCGCAGGTAGCACATAGGAAGATGCATTACATTTTTACTGACTAAGTAGTTAAGACATTGGACATTGATGAGATTGCTTTAGCCTAAGGGCTAAGACTGGAAGAACTGACTCTCGAGGAAATTGGAATGCATACATTTATTACAGGCTCAGAGAAGGAGAAATGGTAATTGGTGGATCAGAACTAATCTCCCTTACTAGGCAAACAGGGCCTGGGAAGAGCTTTAGCCACTATGGGAGAGTAAGTCCTGGGTGGGGTCTGTGGAGCCAAAGGAAGAACCAGATCATAGCCTGCTGGACAGTGTGAAGTAGTCTCTAATCCAAAGGAGGACAGTTAGGCTGAGGAAGTCCATGTAACGGACCACTGGGACAGAGGTTGAAGGGGTATCGTGAACAGTGGTTTGCAGCGGAAATGGGGGGTCAAGCCTTCAGCACAGTCTGAGGATTCTTCATTCTAGTTTCTTCCACACAAGGTGTAGACATGCTGAGGATCCTTAAAGAGGCAGCTTCAGAGCAGGCAGGTTGGAATCAAGAGCAAAAGAGGGAAATCTCTTCAGGGATGAAGTAAGAATGAAGATATAGGTATTTATAAATAGGAGTAATGAGGTAGGTAGGGGATGGCCTCATTTCCCCCTCCCGGTGTTTTAGTGTTCTAGGCAAGACAAGGATGAGGTCAGGTTATTCTAATGCAAAAGTTTTTTACATGTTGTTTTCTAGGCTTGTGAAAAGGTTGGCATGCAGATCCCTCGATTCTGTTATCATGAAAGGTTGTCAATTGCTGGAAACTGCAGGATGTGCCTTGTTGAAATCGAGAAAGCTCCTAAGGTACTTGATACCTAAAATTCCACACCATGCTGTAGAAGGTAGAAAACTTTAAATTTTGCAGCAAACTTTATTTAGAATCAGTATTATTATAGTGGAGAATCTAGCCCTGTTTACTTTTATCTATAAATTTATTTTATGTGCAATTGATTCTCTTCCGAAGTGCAGACTCATCAATGAAAGTGTTTTGTAAATGTATGTTGTATAATTGTAACAGTTTTAGAAAGAAAGATGACTTCTTAACAACTGCCTGTATTTCCAAATGGCTGTATGGCACACAGCTATGATGTGCAGTTGCCAGACGGTACATCGGAAGTACTGGTGTGTTGTGCCACTTTGTCTAGAGAAAAGGGTTGCAGCGAAGAGGTTCACTTTCAGTTTAATCGCATTTGGCTTATGCAGCTTTAAATCAGTAGAGCCTGCTAATCCGAAAACAGTTAATTTGATGTTTTGTTTCAGAACCTCTTATAAAAAATTGCATTAAAAAAAAATGGATTGACAATTAGAATAAAATTAAGACATAGGATGTCTTATTCTGAAAGAAATGTGAAGATCAGATTATCACAACTATGAAAACTTAAAAAATTCATTCAAAAATACTCTTTTTTGCTTGTTTTCAAAAGTATAATTTAATGTTTTTATGTATTGGGTTACTTGTGATTACAAATAAATACAAATGTTTACAGATGTCTCCATTGAAATTTTAGGTTGTAGCTGCTTGTGCCATGCCAGTAATGAAAGGTTGGAATATCCTGACAAACTCAGAGAAAACCAAGAAAGCCAGGTACTTCATTGGTTCTTGCTTAGAAACTTTTCTTAGAGCAGAGAATTATTGAGCTGGGATTACTGCAGTGATATGTTACCATACTGCTACTGATTGTGTTTGGTTTTGCTTTGCATTTTTATGTTTGGTTTTTGTTTTGAATTAATGTATTTTCTGAGGACCATTCAGTAACTTTTGGTAATTTTATATTGTTATAAGTTACGATTTTCTACATTCTCTAATGATAGTTTATTATAGGCTTCTGTAAGTGTTTTTTAGGTTGTGTTTTTAATACTACTCAAAATGATGGTTATATTGACATATCAGAAGTGTAAAGTTAATACTAACTGTGGCAGCACACATCTGTGAAGGTTATTTAAGTAGCGTATGTGTAAACCAAATTATATACTGACAATTTTTCACACAGAGAAGGTGTGATGGAGTTCTTATTAGCAAATCACCCGCTGGACTGTCCTATTTGCGATCAGGGAGGTGAATGTGATCTGCAGGTATGTAGTCCAATTCCATAAAACTTTTTGATTGTCCCATTTTGTTAGCAGAGTCAGATTAACTCTCTCATAATCTGTTTAAGGACCAGTCCATGATGTTCGGAAGTGATAGGAGCCGATTTTTAGAGGGGAAACGTGCTGTAGAGGACAAGAACCTTGGGCCACTGGTAAAGACCATCATGACCAGATGTATACAGTGTACTCGCTGCATCAGGTGATTACCCCCTCTCCTGCAGTATTATCTGTGTAGTTACTGAATATTCACAAAATTTGGTGGGCTGACACTTTTATTTGGTGGGAGAAGAGGGATATTTTTAATGTTTTTTTGCAGCAACCAATAAAATGAGTAAGTCAGTCACTTTCAGTAAATGTCAATGGCAGTTGGATTTAAAAGTCAAAATCTATAAGCATTAACTCTGTGATAACTTGCTGAAGCTATATACACATTACTGCATTATTTGTGCAATTTTACGTATGTGTCTTACGCCTCACATTAAAAGCACACATTTTTTTATTATTTTTTTCTAGGGACTATGCCTGCCATTGAAAATATACTCATATTTTTTTTTAGTGCTTTGAAAATGATTATCTCTTTGTGATCATGAGTAGGAAAGGAGGTAGTTTCACTGGATTTAACCGTTTGACAATACACATTTGTCTTGCAGGTTTGCAAGTGAGATTGCAGGAGTAGATGATTTGGGAACAACAGGCAGAGGAAATAGCATGGAAGTTGGCACATACATTGAAAAGATGTTTATGTCTGAACTGTCTGGGAATGTCATTGATATCTGTCCTGTGGGTGCCCTGACCTCGAAGCCCTATGCCTTTACTGCCCGGCCTTGGGAAACAAGGTACTCGCTCATTGTTGTGTTTTTTGACAATTTTTTGTCCTTTAATTTGCTACTGTTAAATTTTTTTTAAGATTTATTTTTTTCCTGAGTACTAATTGTTTTGGTCTGGTAAATTATTATTTGTTTGCTTTAAGTATACTGTTGATAGAAGATAAATAGTTACAGATTGAATGATAGGATGAACTTGTGTAAAGTAATTGTAGTTTTCTTGGAAATAAATTCCATAGTACTTAACCACAAAATTATTTTATTCACTTGATCTTCCAAAGAGTAAATTGTCTTCATTTAAAAAAAAATTTATAATATCCTCATTTTATATTAAGTTTTTAACTATGTGGATATAGCGTATTTTATTTAACCAATTCCTATTAGATAGTTATTTCTATTTTTTATAATTATAAATCTCTGATAAACATTGTTAGTCATACATTTTCTTGTATGTCTCTGATTCTTTTTGATTAAACCAAGAAATGGAGTAGGTAGGTGCAACAAATTTGAATATTTTCAAGGTTATAGAAACCTATCAAATTGCCTCTGATTTTAAACTTCCTCCACAGAGTACATGGGAGTTTCTGAAAATTCCAGGGGTTAAGCCATGTATTTATGAACACAAAAGAACTGGATCAGGGGAATAGTGCATAACTGAGATGTTTAAATACAGAGTTTGTTCCCTTTTCCTGTTGCCCCACAGGTCTTGAGACACTGTTCATTTTTCTTAAATCTTTTTTTTCTTTTTGTTCTTCAGATTGGATAATTTCTGTTCATCTATCACTAAGCTTATGCATTCTTCTTTTGCCATTTTGAGCCCTTGTAGTAAATTTTTTAAAAAATATTTTATTTCTTTATTTTTAGAGAGAGGGGAAGGGAAGGAGAAAGAGAGGGAGAGAAACATCAACGTGTGGTTGCTTCTCACATGGCCCCCACTGGGGTCCTGGCCCACAACCAAGGCATGTGCCCTGACTGGGAATCGAACCGCGACCCTTTGGTTCACAGCCCACACTCAATTCACTGAGCTACACCAGCCAGGGCCCTTGTAGTAAATTTTTTATTGTAATTATACGTTTTTTAAAATGTTATGATTTTAGAAAGAGCAAGGAAGGAGGAGAGGAAAAAAACGGTTGATTTGTTGTCCCTCTTATTTGTGCATTCGCTGGTTGATTCTTGTATGTGTCTTGACCAGGGATCGAACCCACAATCTTGGCATGTCAGCCTGTCACTAACCAACTGAGCTACCTGGCCAGGGCCAGTTATACTTTTCAATGGTAGAATTTCTGTTTAGTTTTGTTAAAATAATTTTTATTTCCTTACTGAGACTTTCTACTTGTTAATTCATGGTTGTCATATTTCTCTTTAATTCTTTAAACATGGTTTTTCTTAGTTCTTTGAATGTGTTTTAATATTCTTGTTTTTATTTTTATTTTTTTAAGATTTTTATTTATTTATCTTTAGAGGGAGTGGAAGGGAGGGAGAAAGAAGGAGAGAAACATCAGTGTGTGGTTGCCTTTCACATGCCCCCACCCTGGGGTCCTGGCCCGCAACCCAGGCATGTGCCCTGACTGGGAACTAAACCTGAGACCCTTTGGTTCAGAGGTCCACGCCTAATCCATTGAGCCACACCAGCCAGGGCCTTGTTTTTATTTTTAAGTAAGTCTTCTTAGGAGTTATCCTCTCTGCAGAGCTAAGTGATCAGGTAATGATTATGCTCAAATGCTTTGAGCCAATAAGGCTTCCAGACTCTGCCAGTGGATCTGTGAGGATAGAGGAGCACATTCAAAGTTCAGGCTGTTTTAAGTTGGCCCAGCTTGTGCTTTGCACTTTGAATCTCACTGCTGTCCAGTAGCATAGGCCCTCTTTGGCTTGATCTGTACATACAGTGACAGCCTGCCCCAGGAACATTTGCCCCAATTGTGATTACAGCCTCAGGCTAGCACCTGGGCTCTCCTCAACTTAAGGATCTCCATGATATCCCTTCCACAGACAGCTTTGCTCACTGCTCCAAACTGAGTGAGTCTTCATCTGCAGGAAGGAAGCTGCCATCTTCACAGCCTGCCCTGCCCTGGCAAGACCTCCAGCTTAGGGTAGTGGGAGAGGGGTGGGGACAGCCTCAAGCCAGAACACCACAGATTTTCACTGTTCTTACTCAAAAGTTCAACAGTTTTTCCAGGCGTCAAAGTTTCTCATGATGTTGTATCCCTTTGGTAGAGTTCCACAGTGCTGAATTGGTGGTTTTGTTAATTTTGTTCAATTAAATTTTTGCCATTTGGAGGAATGATTTGTCAAACTCCATAACTGACCAAAACCAGAAATCTTTCCCTTCGTTATTTGATACTCAAGTTGTTTCTGATTTGCTTATTTGGAGCCCTTCCAATTGGCTCATATATCAGATGACAGTTTTAAATGCTTCATTTTTGCTTTAGAAATTTATCTGATACGTCCAGATATAAAGGTTTGTGTGTGTGTGTGTGTGTGTGTGTGTTAGCATTTTTTTTTTTTGAGTTCCATTGTTTTTAGAAATTCAGAAAGGAAAGTAATTGTAAAATCTTTCGTTTGGGGTAAACCAGATGTCAGAAACTTTGTTCTTAGTCATAAAATCAAGTAGTAAATAGTGTCTACGCATTTATTTTCTCAGAAAGACAGAATCCATTGATGTCATGGATGCAGTTGGAAGCAATATTGTGGTAAGCACAAGGACTGGGGAGGTGATGAGGATTCTGCCCAGAATGCATGAGGACATCAATGAAGAGTGGATCTCTGACAAAACCAGGTATATGCTCGCTGTTTTCCTTTTGCAGTTGATTGAAAGGAAACTTGATGATTTAGTTTTAAAGAACTATTTTTTATAGTTGCAAATTAATGAATATTAAAATCTGAACTACTTATATAGAGAATTGGACAAAACTGATGTTAATAGTCCTAGATCTATCATTGGTTTTCATATTAACTTGCAAAAATATTCTTTCCTTCTAAATGGAGAAATTGAAGTAGATGAAGATATGTCAGTTAGTTCGTTGGAGAAAAGAAGCTAAATATAAGTTACAGTTTGTACAACATGATTTTTAAATATATTTTATTGATTATGCTATTACAGTTGTCCCATTTCCTCCTTTATTCTCCTCTGCCCTGTACACCCCCTCCCACCCACATTCCCTCCCTTTAGTTCATGTCCATGGGTCATACATATAAGTTCTTTGGCTTCTACTTTTCCTATACTATTGTTAACCTCCCCTTGTCTATTTTCTACCTACCACTTATGCTACTTATTCTCTGTATCTTTTCCCCCTCTTCCCCC
>PVKM010002252.1:0-66847 GCA_004027735.1 Carollia perspicillata | reverse complement strand
TTTATGTGATGTATACATTTACTGATTTGCAGATATTGAACTATCCTTGCATCCCTGGGATGAATCCCACTTGAACATGGTGTATGATCTTTTTAATGTATTGTTGGATATGGTTTGCCAATATTTTGTTGAGGATTTTAGTGTCTATGTTCATCAGCGATATTGGCCTGAAGTTTTCTTTCTTTGTTGTGTCTTTATCTGCCATGTCTACATTTTGGATATATCTATATATTTATAATTATTTTTCTCCTTTTTTTTCTGACTTGATAGTTTGATTATTGCATAATTTATTTCTCCTTATTCTAAAGACAGTTTTCTTCCCTTTTCTTTGACCAATTTCATAAATTATATGCTTAGCTATTTATTTTCTATTTGAGTTCTTTAAATAAAAAGCATTGTGGTCCATGAACCTGGAAGAATTTGGGTCATGAATTTAGAAGAATTGGCATGACCTTTTATAAACAACATGCTTATTATAGTTCTTTTCCAAGTAACTTTTTGTTGCAATTTTGGTTTCTTTCTGTTCAAAGTGTCAACTGGAATTGGTCATTTTAGTTACACAGTTTCATATTTCTTTGCTGCTTAAGTTTTGTTTATAATTTTTGAAATTTTGTATAATAAAAAGGAAAGTGACTAATGTAATTATCTTATAAGGTTACATGTAAAAAAGAAAAAGAGAAACCATGCTTATTGTAAAATAAATCAGAGTATGAGAGGGGACCCCAAAAAGCCCAGAATTTATTCATAAAAAATTGTATATTTATTCTTACATGTTTGAACTTCAGTCACCTTCAAAGTACTCTCCATTTGGTCCAATACACCTGTTGAGATGTTTTTTTCCACTGCTCAAAACAGTGTTTGAACTCACTGATTTTGATGCTTGTTAGTGATTCTGCTGGTTTTTATTTCACTTCTTCCACCTTGGTATAACATTTCTCTTTGAGGACTTTTTTCATTCAGGAAAGCAAAAAAGAGATCTCTGGATGGAGAAATCAGGTGAATAGGGAGGGTGGGCAGCAGAGTAATGCTGTTTTTGGTAAAAAATTGCTGAACACTCAGCATGGTGTTGGCAGGTGGCCTAAATCACCCATCATGAAATGGACAAAAGCGTTGAAAGGGTCTTCAAAAAAAAAATTCACTGAAGCCTAATGCAGCCTCTCACAGCACTGCCAGCTGGTACACTGTTACAGAGAGGGTTTCTTAAAAAATATTTTATTTATTTATTTTTAGAGAGAGGGGAAGGGAGGGAGAAAGAGAGGGAGAAAAACATCAATGTGTGGTTACCTCTCACATGGCCCCCACTAGTGACCTGGCCCACAACCCAGGTGTGTGTCCTGGCTGGGAATTGAACTGGCAACCCTTTGGTTTGCAACCCATGCTCAATCCACTGAGCTACACCAGCCAGGGCATACAGAGAGGTTTTTAGAACACTGACCTCATGGGGAAGCCTGTACTGTGTACTACCAGGGTCCCACCCTCCAGAAGATAATTCCATTTTTTTCTGGATCCCCCCTCATATGTAAACAGTACAAGTGAGCCCATCTCCTCATAACCATGGGTAATCTTTCTTTGTAATTTGTATTTTGTTGTTTCCAGAATTGGATGCTAATACAAACTTTACCATGCAGGATATTTTTTTAGTAATCAACAGCTGTGGAACAGAAGGTGGAAAAGAGGATTGAGGAAGTTGGACTGTGATGTTGGCTTAACACACTTCAGGCAATTCTATGTGGAGGACTGGAGCATCTATGACCCATCCTGAATGCTCTGTATGGGTCAAAATGGCCGCCCTGATACAGTTTCCTCTGTGAGTCGTTAACTGTGAGTCACTCTAGGAAGTGTGGGCCCTTAGGAAAGGCTGTTTTCTAAAGCTGCGGTGTACCTGAAAGTTGCTGACAGCTTTAGGTTGTCCAGTGGAAGCTGCTACAAGTCCTCCCACAAAGGGACATGGGGGATGCACCTCGGTGTGCTCCATCCATGCCGTCTATTAAGTTAGCTTGGAATGTTCTATTAAAATATTTTATATATGTTTTACTTCTACCTTATTTTTCATCTAAATGGTATTTTGATTACATATATAATTTTAACACATATTTACTTTTCCAAACTTTGTATACTTATACAAAATATTTTGATAACAAGTTTTTCGATCTTAATTTTATCTATTAGTTGACTCATTAAATTGTCAAAAAATTTTGAAAAGACATACAGTATATCTTTTTAGCTACTTCTCAATTAAATATTGCAGTAATATTCACACATGAATAACAAATACTCTGAAAATTAAATTCTCCTTGGTGTCTTCTGCCATTTAATGCTGCACAGGCATATTTACTTCTGGTTAAAAACTTCAACTGTTTACTTACATTTAAATTTTAAACAATCTTAAGAGCTGTCTAAAAATGGTCAATTATTTTTTATTGAATTCTGATGATAATAGACAAAGGAAGAATCATGGTTAAATTTGCATTTTTATAAATATCACTCTGCCTTTAATCTGGAGATTACATTAGGGGGAGAATAATTACTTGCAAAGAAAAAACAAAGATGACTCTCAGCTTTATTAAGGAGACATTAATAGATAAAGGTAGATAAGAGAAATAATATGGAGAAGATGCAAAATCAGTGTATTTATAAACTGAGTTTGGGGAACTATGAACAATCGTAATTAAGATTCATAACAGGCTGTTGGGTCTAGAACTAAAAAAATTGTGCTGTAACTGAAAAGTAATGATAGTCATTAGTATTTCAAGATGTATTGGATCCCCTGGAGACTGAAAAGTATAAGAAGAAAAAGAAATTAGGCCAGAGGTTTAAAGTATACCAAGATATAAGAAACATATAGAAGAGAAAAAAGTAACATCAGAGGAGGACAAGGAGGCATTATCGAAGATGTTGGGAGACTGGGAGAATGTTTTAATGTAGAAAACTTACCTCTAAGAACTGCTTTGGCAGCTGCCCATGAATTTCAATAAGTACGTTATTAGTACCAGTTGACTATTTGTATTCCAATATTTCATATGATTTTCACTTTGACCCTCAGCCACTTAGTAAGTAGTGTGATTTTTAAGTTCCAAACATCTCATTATTATTAACTTCTAATTCAATACCTTGTGGTCAGTGACTGTGCTCTGTACAACTTTGACCTCTTGAAATGTATTTAATATTGTTTTATGGCCCAGTTTATGGTCAATATTATTCAGTGTTATCCACATGTGAGAAAAATATAATATTCTTCTATTAACAGTCTCTTTATTATATAGACATCTATAAGGTCAACTTGATAGATACTGTTCAATTCTATGTTCTTATTGATTTGTCATCTACTTGTTCTATCAATAATTTAGAAATGGACGTTAAAGTCTTCAACTGTGATTGTGGATTTTTAACTTTTCTTTATTTCTGTTAATTTTCTGCTGTATGTATTTGAAAATTTTGCTATTAGGTATTACTGTCTTAACTATTGATATTATTATTATTATCATCAATATTTCTATTAGGTGTTAAAAATACTTAGACTTATTAACAAAGTAATATGACTACATTAGAAAGTTTGAAACATGTTCCTAAGCTACCTAAAAATAGTCAATGTAATACCTGAAATAACAAAAATGATTTTGAAAAGGGGTTGAGAATTAAAAATAAACTAGAACAGTCTTCTTAAAAGTTTCCATTAGTGCCTTTTAACGTTTGTTATAACAGACTTCATTTAATTCTCAACATTTTTCCATGTAAGCTTAGAGTCAGAAAATTAGGCTAAGGTGGTTGGAAGAGTCAGAATTTCAAGAGGAAATGTGAGTAAAATATTGTACACTGAATGTTAGATGAGAAGGGGAGTTCAGGGTTACCCAGTGAAACCTTAGAAATGTACACAAGTTTCTTCAGTTTTTCTACATGGACAATAGTATTTTATTTCTGGAGTCATCTAAGACAGTGACCATTCATCTACCATGTTCAATTTTCAAAAACTATTTTACTTTTTAAAATATTCATTTTAATTTAGGGATTTATCTATCATCTCCACTCCCTTTTTTGGAAACATTTTTCTCTTGTATTAGCAAAGATTTTGGAGGAAATATAGGCTAATAAGTATGTTCAACTTGCCACAATCAACTGCCAGGTCAACAAATATGTCATATTATTACTACTTGTGCTGCACTGCTGCTGCTCTTGCTGTGTCTAGTTCTCGCTTGGGGACCTTGTATTTGGACCTTGTATCATAGTGTTTGGCATATACCAAGCCTAAGATCCTAAGTAAGAGTGTGAAAACAAGGTCCCATAGGATCACAAAAAAGGAGTGAATTCTGGTCCTGAAAGAACAGAAAGGACTTTATGGAAACTGGTCATTACACATGGATTATTAGGCGAAAGGAGCAAAGACAGAATATAGAATATATAGAACATGCCATTTTCTCAACAGATTATACAGCAGCAAGAGTGAAATTAAATGTTTGCAAAAATGCACAACACTTGGAGAGCTATTGGCCACATTTTTGTCCCTTTATGTGATAAACAAGGGAAGCATGTAAGTGGGATTCCTAAAATTCTCAATTGTCTTCCACAGTTCCTTCCATATAGTATGGTCTTAAAGCTTAAGTTAAAAAGGTATATCATACTGGTGAAGATCACGAATACTGAAACTAGAATGTTTAATTTCAAACCACAGTTTTATCATTTATCAGTTCTGTGATCTTGGAAAATGTTACTGAATGAAGTTGTATCTTGTATCCTACATTGGCATTGAGGTTAATAATAATATCTAATGCAAAGGGTTTTGGAAAGGTTTAAATTACTTAATACAAGTAAATCACTCTGAAGAGCACCTAGCACTTAGTAAATACTGAGTTATTATGACTATTTTCATCATTATTACTATTATTACATTATGATTATTAATATTGATGGATATCAGAATCACTTCAGCAAGTACAACGCTGAATTAATGTAGTTGCTGCACAATTTTAATGAAAGGATATCATCTTAATAAGCTTAATTCTTTCCCAATTTTAAATCTCTGACTGAGACTTCATCTATGTGTGCTTATTCACCATCCCATGAAAAAAACGTTTAAAGGCTATGGATCTTAAATATAATAACAATAATCATCATCTGTCAAGTGAACAGTTGTCTTGTGGGATCATGATTTGAGAGCTCTGATAGATTGTTAATAAAGTAGTCACAAAGGATTCTGTCCACTTTTGTACTAAAGAGGATCATATTTAAGGCTCCATTTAATTTGCAAAATGTCAAGGAACATCAAAAGGAGAAATTTATTGCATTAATCTTTGAAAGACATAGAATATAAACCTCATATTAGCTGGAGTTATTAATCAAAATTATGTATTGATTTTGCTTGGTCAGTAAATCCAAATTTACAAAGAATATCAGTTATCCACACCTAGATTATATAATTGGAGGTACAGAAATTTTCCATCTCAGAATGTTTTAACTGTTAACTGTTTCTGCTTATAGAAATTATGGGGTTCTAAAAGGGTTGAATGAATTGTAGTCATTATCACAAAAGGTAAAATTAAATAAACTAGTCAAGGTTACTATTCACATTAAAAATGACTACCTGATATCACATTTTTGTTTTAATAACATAAATGTATCAGAAAAAGATGATATCTGTTAAAATGAGGACTAACATAAGATAAGAAAATGAGTTATAATAGTATTTATTGAAAAATACAGGTAAGATAATCAAGCTTATGAAAATGGGTGTGGCTATGGGAATGAGTCTAAGTATTATGGAAGTAAGAGTGACAGCACTGGTCCAAAGATTAAACACGGGAGACAGCACCCAATTCTAGGATGAACCAGACGAGACAAGTAATCTAGAAAGCATAACCTCTCTTTATAGTTTAGAAAAATCAGAATTGACTAAAGTAGGACGAGAGAGTATAATCTATAGTTTAACACCATTTCTTTCATTAATAATATTTAAAGCATATTTGTTGGCTGTTTTGGGGAGAAAAATCATGAATAATGTAAATCTCTGGTAAATTAGTTTCCTCAAGGTCATATCAAAAATTTCCAAATACAGAAAATACTAAACTTCATAATTATTTGTCTTAATCTACTCAACCATACCTAATATGAAATTCTATTTGTTTTAATTTATTATTGAATTTTGCCCTTTTTTTTGGCCACAGTTTCTTTCTTTGTTCTAATCAAAACTAAGGATAACTTCACTTTATCCTTGGTGGTTACATGTTTTCATTTTACCTTTCAGTTAACCAGCAGACGTAATATCTACAGGTAAGAGAGTCAAAAGCACAACAGACATTTTTCACACATTTGCTTAAATTTTTGTAAAGGAAAAGAAATTGCCCAAGAGTATGGAAAGTTAAATATAGAAAATAGTAAAGTCATACGTATTTATTGAGTTTTCTTCATCTTAATAAACAGTTTGAACATTGAACATATAAAACTATATCAGCATTTATTCTATAAACTTCCCATAATAGAAAAACATAATTGTGAGGCCAACACTCAATATTTTAACCCTAGGTAAAACAACAAAACAAGAATTTCTATACTAGTTAGTGTGTATCTACACGTTAGCCAAAAGTATATTTGAAATTCTCTGGTTAATGAAAACAAAACTAGCCTTATTTTAAAACAGAGAACACTATTTTCACACTAGGTAACACAAATTTGTTTTCTCTGTTTTTTATTTGTTTAGGAGTAACCAGTGTTCACATACTTCAGTTGCTGATGTCCTTAGTTCTGTAAAGGAAAGACCTATAATCAGAAGAAAGCAATAGAGTCACTGCAGAGGGGAGATTTGGACCAGCCACATAAAATAAATGAATTCTATTTTTTTCTCTGCCCTGGTCCCATTACTAGTCCTTATGCAAAGTCTTATATGCAAAACTAATTGTTTCTAAGGGCTGGTTAGTCTTTGTTCAAGCTCCACGATGGCGGTGGCTTTCTTCCTTTGGAGTCTACCTATGTTTTCCACTAGGATTGCAGAACTCAGTGAGAGAATCTTAATGTTTCAGCATATGTCGAGGTAATCGTCACGTTCATTAATCCTCTCCACTTTCATGGGTCAATAAAATAGATCATTTTTGGCATTCAGACTTTTAATTCAAAAGCTGTTTGATTATGTTGCACTGGTCAAAAAGAAAACCTGGCAAAAAACGATACTGTGTTTTCATCTTATATTTACTGGCCCCAAAGCCCCGGGAGTTTGTGGTTCCAGCAACATAAAAAGCAGTTGTTGTGTTGGAATGCTACAATTACAGATCCCTTACTCTAATGGGGTTTTTGTAACTATTTGTCTCAGGGATAATAAAAGCAGTATCAGGTCTGAGACTGTGCCCCAGGACAGTTAAGGGGCACCAGTAATGACAGCTGCAACTTGGTGACTTGCCTGTTTCTGATCCTCTACTTCTAGGTGACATTCATAGATCTAGTTCACTGTCAAGCAAGAATGGGTACAGAAATAACCTCTTCATCATCACCAATCAGAAACCCATTGCATTTCTCTTTTTTTTCTGACAAGAGAAAAAGGAAACACTGTTATTAACATCATGCCTATGTGATTCAGGAGCACTCAGTGATGAGTAACTCCAAGGTATGGTTAGTACTGGGGCTTGTCAGCATCTTAGCAAAGAGCAATAATTATTTATAAAAGTGATAAGACAAAGGAAGAAGACGTTGAGCCTCTAGGAATGGAAGATTGTGGGAAGGCACCCATATGAGGAAACTGATGGAAGATTAGGGCTAATTACTAAAGTTTGTTTGTGTAGGTCTTTTCTGGTGTCCTCTCATCTCCAGTGACAAGGTTGTTATCCCCTTCCTGGAGGGGAATGGAGGCGAGGGGGAGACACCTTTACAAGAGGAATTTATGTTCTCCTTTCAGGCAGATGCAGGGCACTACTGAATGCTGGACAACACTTCTTGATATTTGCATAATAGACCTTTGTTTTTTCATGCCTTTATTTCTATATAAATGAAGATGTCATTATAAACATAATACAGACACAATTATATTTTTAAAATCACATACCAAACACCAAACCATCTTCTAGGAATTTCATGAACACCGTATAATTAAATCTCCTTTGAAACCAATGAGGTACCAATGGTTGGGTGAGGAAAGAAAATGGTTGTTCAGTAAGGCAGAAATTAGTGTTTTTTAAAACTATTCTGATAGACACTTTCTAGAACTTCCAGCACATGATGAAAAATAAAGCAGAATAACTCAGTTATATTGTTTTTTAAAGTCTTACCATAATAAACCCTCTTACAGCCTACACTCAGCCATCCACTTCTACCACCATGTCCTAGCTCAGGCTGTCATAAGAAATACAGCAGACTGGCTTAAACAAGAAGTATTTACTTCTTACGGTTCTGGAAAGTGCCATTATGGTTGGGTTCTTAGTAAGGGACCTCTTTCTGGCTTGCAGACAACTACCTTCTCACCTGGCAGAGAGAGGAAACACTGATGCCTCTTCCTTTACTTATAGACACTAACCCCGTCACAGAGGCTTCACCGTCATGAACTCATCTGAACCTAATTACTTGTCAAAGTCTCCACCTCCAAGTACTGTCATGTTTGGGGTCAGGGCTGTAACATAAATTTGTTACAATCATTTAATTCATAACACTCCCACTTGGTACACCATTTGAGGCATGCACTATTCTTATCCCCTTTTATAAAATCAGATATTGAGATAGAGAGAGATTAAGAAATCTGGTAAAGGCCATGTCCAGCGTGGCTCAGTTGGTTGGAGCACTGTCCTGTAACCTAAAATGCTCACAGTTGGAATCTTGGTCAGGGCATGAACATGGGTTGTAGGTTTGGTCCCCAGTTGGGGAGGGAGTCATACAAGGCAATTAATTGATGTTTCTCTCTCACATCAATGTTTCTCTCCCTCTCTCTCTCATTCTCCCTTCATTCCCATTTCTCTAAGAAAAAAATTTGACAAAAATGATTGTATTCTTGATATCAAATATGTAATAACACAAATTGTGAAAGATAAGATGAAAACAAAGGAAATTCACTAGAAATCTTAAAATTTTAACACATTATACTGACTCATCATCCAATAGAATTCTATTTATTCTCTCTCAAAATCATAATAACTACCTGGAAAGAAAGCAGAACACAAGTAATGTATGGTCTGGCTTTCAATGGAAATTTAGCTTTTATGAATTATATTATCTTAGTAGAGACTTTCCCCCAAAATTTAGATTCTTAAGCACAACCACATGTTAATTGACTCAAGGAACAGTAATTGAGGTTTAGTTATAATTTGGGCAATGTAACTAAAAAAAAAGTTTGGGATTAACTTGTGTCTTACAAGTTAAAATCAGATGTAAGATTGAAAGAACACTTATAATGCATGAAGAAATATGCTATTCAAACTCAAAAAATAAAATATTTATACTAAAACAGTGGTATTTTAGTTACTCCAAACAATGCTTGTAGAATGTCTTCTAGACAATTCAATATAGCCTTTTTAACATTTAACACTTGAGGTAATGAAACTGTATTATTTTAAATTATATTATAGCATAATTGAAATTTGAGTTGCTGTTGCAAATTAATTCTCCTCTTCTGTCTCTTCTTTCTTCTCCTCCTTCCCTTCCTTACACTTTGTTTTTTTTCCTCCTCTTTTTTCTTCTTCACACATAATTTTAAAAATATGATGCAAATGTCTAGATCACAGGTGGCAAACACAAGGCCTGTGGACCAAATCCAGCCCTCCACTTGTTTCTGCCCAGCGCTGCCTCTGAGCTCCTTGCCCCTAGTTAAGAAGTAGTTATATGTATGCAGTCCTAAAATTACATTTGGCCCTTCGAAGGCAACCACAAGACTGATGTGGCCCCTGGTGAAAATGAGTTTGACATCCCTGGTCTAGATATATTCTTTATAAAAAATAAGGGGAAAATCAAAGTAATTATTATTTAACATGGTCTTCAATGTTTTGTCTCAATGCATGAAGAAATGAAATAGATATGAGGTGAAACTACTGGAAATTTGGAAACAAAACATCACTACTAGCAGATGTGTTTATAAGCACCCATTCAGACCCCAGAGATTTACTATGAAGTGCAAAACTAATAAGCAAGTTTTCTAATTGATCTAAGGTAGTGGGGGCTTTCCAGGCCAAAGTAATCACATAGTCGAAGGATAGAAGATTTAGAGTAATTTCAGAGAGTCCATGGAGTCTAGTAAGGCTGTAACAAAGGGCCTCTGAGCGAATATGGTGAAGATGTAGGGCAGGAAACATTGTCAAAACATACCTCTAGGGCTTTCCATGCCACAGTACATAATTATTCATCTCCCATACTATACCGGAATATTCATATTGGAATTATTATGTGCAAATAAAACCTTTTTCTTTTTTTTTGCTTTAGTTTTGTTGAGTGTATAGGTTTTAGCTGCCCAGGTAAATTCATTAGCTAGAAGAACCCAGAGATTCCAGAAATATATTTCTGTTTTAGCTCAGGCTGCTATAAATATAAACTTAGTGGCTTAAAAAACAGAAACTTCTCACAGTTCTGGAGGCTGAAAATCCAAAATCAAGGTGCTAGCAGATTCATTTTCTGGTGAGATCCTGTTTCTGAGCGTGTAGACTGCCACCTTCTCATTGTTTGCTTAAGGGGCCCTTCCTTCATGTGCAAGAGGAAAGAGTGTGATCTCCCTCTCTTTTTGTTCATATAAGGGCACCAATTCTATAATGAGTGTCCCATCCTCATGAACTAAAATAAACCTAATTACCTCCCCAAAGCTCCACCTCCAAAGACCATCTCAGGGAGGGTTAGGGTTTCTAAATACAAGTTTTCAGGGAAACAAACATCTAGTCTATAATCACTTTGAGATTTAAATCTAAAAAAATAGTTTATCCTCAACGGGGAGGGAAAACAATAACTTAATAAACAAATGATTCTGACACACAAGTCTATCCATCTGAGGAAAAATAAATATGAAACACTACTTCACACCTAAAACTGAAAAACAAGACAATAAAACTCATAAGTGATCTAGAGGAAGGATGGAGTTTGGGAGAAAACATTAACCAAGAAAATAAATATTTTAAAAGGTATATGTTTGATCAAATTCAATAGTAGTCAAGATAATTTTAAGATCATCCAAGTAGACAAATGTCTCTATATTATAAAATAATAATAAAAATAAAGTAGTAAGACACTGAGGTGTTGGCATTAAGATAGAAAAGGTAAAGGAACAAAACTAACATGGCGCACTGGAACAGAATTTCTCAAAGTATCATCAATATTTACTTTCTCCAATTCTATCTTATTTTTGTATGAACCTATGCCAGTATGGCATTCAATTACATCGCTCTTTCAAATATACATTGATAAAACAAAGTCCAATCTTTATTTTCCTACATTGAGAATACATTCCAAATCCAACCATTTTTCATCCTTTTCGGTCTTCACTTTGGGACATTATACCCTGTGTCCCCAGTATTTTGCGAAGTTGTTGGGTATTTGAACTAGGGATTAGAAAAGAAGAATGGGGGATTAAAAATGGATAGAGAAAAAGTCAATACAAAGATATTTTATTAAATTGGTTATTGCTACAGACAAATGGTGGCTTGATCATACAGCACAACCTAAGAAGTCTTGTGGAATGTATCCCAGAATATCCCTTTGGAGAATTCCTTCCCCTGTTTAGTCAAAGATGTGCCCTAAAGGATGTGAATCCCTCTCTATTTCACAGTTGCAAATGTGTGAGCAACTAGAGAGTTTTCACAGTATGCCTTAGCCAAGAGGCCTCATAAAGATGCTTTTTAGCTTGATTACTCAGAGTGGTGGGACTGAGGAAGTGCAGGGGAAGTAAGAGAAGATGTTTATTTAATCTTTATACAGCTTTGCCTTGTATTATTTCATTTATTGTATAATAAAAAGGTATTATATAATATAAGTAAATCTAATAAAGAAAAAGTTAAATATAAAAATATAGAATATAGTTTTGGGAGAAACTATAACAAAACTTCTACATTGATTTCATTAGGCTGGGTAAATATTTTGGTTGCCATCTTTACATTTTGAAGAATGTTTAAATGACTCATAATTTTAAAGTATAAAACAATTGTGGCAAATTAATTTTTTGTGAATGTTGATCATAACTCATGCAGGATTTTAAAGATGCATGTTTTCTAAATTTAATTAAAGTATGGTTTATTGTTTCACTAAAAGTTTAGCAGCATCTTCTGAACTAAAATATAAGTATAAGGGGCTCAGACACAATTTACTATGGGATTTGGATGGACCTTTGCAATAATATTTAAAGCTATGATCCTTTTCTACACTCTGTTTTCTAAGCCCTGTTGAGAGCAACTGTTGTAGCCACTTGAGAGAAGCAGAGTTCAGGTAATCTCATCTTTTACTTTGCTCCAAGGTGATGAGTCTTCTCTTTCGTCCATACTCATTTTAATCAGTGAAAAGGTACTTTTCATTACCACAGCCTTAGGATCTTTGGGATTTTTAGATAACCCTAAAATCATCATAAAGGGACTCTGAGATATCTGGCAAAGCTACCTCACAAAAACATACTAATTGCCAGGTGGGGATGAGTGGGGCAGGGGGCCAAGGAGGGTGAAAATGGAGACAACTGTACTTGAACAACAATTAAAAAGTACTAATTGAACAGAAGGTTGAGCCTTTAAACTTAAGTTCTGTGTGTATTTCAGGTTAACCCTGATAAAAATGGAAGAGAAAATGAATAAACAAATCTGCTTCTATTCACTCATTTCTAGTGCTTCAAGGAGAAATTCTCTAAGGAACAGTTTCCCAAGTTTTGGTAGCCATTTTGGTTTTCTCTCTATTTCTTAATTTTGTTATAAAAATGCAGGGGAAAAAAAGACATCTCTCAGATATACCATTGGGCCCTCTAAAAAACCAGGAAAGTAAAAATTAGAGGCTACGTCAATACTCACATGCAAACACACACACAGTAAACACCAAAATAAGAGAAAAGGGAAAGAAAGAAGGCTGGGAGGAAGGGAGGAAGGAAATAGGGATGACAGAAGAAAAAAAGAGAAAGAGAAAAAGAGAAGGAAGCAGAGAAATGAATGTCATAAAGAGAAGGAAAATGTAACCATCAAAATAAACTGTATATTTGTCTCAGTTAACTGTGTTCTTCTTTCCTGTACTTATTAGCTGAAACATTGTACCAGATTGACAGAACTAGCTAAAGTAGTTAGAAGACATATCTCTTTGAATATTATGGACAGAGTTGAAACAAGTGAATAGAAGACTATTCAGACTTGAAAATATAGAGAAAACATGCTATAGTTCCTTGATGATTTTAATATTGGAAAACAGAAAAAATTAAGTTTCTTATTTACAAGACATTCAAATATGCTAGGTACCTGCTTCCTTATTAGGCAGTACATTTGTGTCACATATCTACAGAGTTGTTTGTGGGATTATTCATCTCCTAAATTCTTGAGAGAGCCAGTTTATCTGAGAGATATTTTCTTGTATTATTACCACAAAAGAGTGAAATTGGGAGTAAATCCTGAAGAGAGTAATGTTAGAATTTAGCAAGACATTTTTTCAATGTCTTATCTTTCTTGTATAATTACTATGTTTAATATCACTGTATTTAAATTATGTTCTAGATATATATATATAATTTTTAAAAGATGTTATTTATCTTATTTTTTAGGGAGGGGGAGGGAGAGAGAAAAAAAGGGAGAGAAACATCAATGTGTAGCTGCCTCTTGTGTGCCTCCTACTGGGGGCCTGGCCTGCAACCCAAGCATGTGCCCTAGACTAGGTATCAGAATGGTGACCCCGAATTTGCTGGCTGGCACTCAATCACTGAGCCACACCAGCCAGGGAAAAAATATATATATATATATTGTTTTACACAGTAGTGACAGAGAGAAAAAGGATATGTACACCCACAAATCTCCCAAAGAATTCAAATTATTTCTCCAAAATGATTTGAAAAAATATGAAGTCACATAGAATCTTTAATTTATAATAAACTACAAAAGTTAGAAGACTTTAATTTATTGATTCTGTATTTTAAAGAATTATATTACTATGGATATTTATTTTCTATAAGAACTAAAATTCTTTTTAATATTCTTATCAAGATTATATGCTACTTCCAGTCAAGGTGGAAGCATAAGTAAACATAGCTTGCCTCCTCACACAATCACAGCAAATTTACAGCTAGACAACAAAACAAATATTACCCAGGATTATGAGAAATTCAAGCTGTATGGAAGTCCAACAACCAAGGTATTACAGAAGCCACTTTCATGCAGATGGATAGGAGGGGCAGAGACATGGAGATGCAGGAGGATGGCCCCACACACATGTGTAGTAGATAAAAATTGGGAGGGATACTTCAGGAGCGGGGAATCCTAGCCCCACAGGAGACCATCCAGTCCAGTGTTCCAGCATCAGGAAGATAAGTGTCCATAACTTCTGGCTGTGAAAATGAGTGAGGGTTAGGAAGGTGGAAGAAACTGCAGGATTGTGAGTCTCCTAATAAAGAGAACATGATGGACTTAGAACTTACACAGACTCACTGCCACTGGGCTTCAGCACCAGGACAACAGCTAGAAGGGTACCAGTGGCATTCAGGGAGAAATTGAAGTGACTGGCATGAGGGCTAGTGCCAGGAGACAGCTCCCTCCCTAACAAAACTCCAGAGACCAGACAGTAGCATTGTCCCCTCTCCAAGCCCTCCCCACCCCATAGAGCCATAAGGCAGCAACACTGGTTGCCCCACCTTGGCAATTACCTAAGGCTCTACCCCATCCAACTTACTGGTGAACCTTTCTACAATAAGCCCCACTATTAAGACAGGGAGTCAAAGAAGCTCTACCTAATACACAGAAACAAACACAGGGAGGCTGCCACAGTGAGGAGACCAAAAAAGATAGCCCAAATGAAAGAACAGAACAATCTCCAGAAAAAGAACTAAAGAAAATAGAGATAAGCAATCTATCAGATGCAGAGTTCAAAACACTGGTTATTAGGATGCTCGAGGAACTCATTGAGTATTTCAACAGCATGAAAAAGACACAGGCAGAAATGAAGATTACACTTAATGAAATAAACAAAAATTTACAGGGAACCAACAGACGAGAGGATGAAACCAGGAATCTAATTAATGATTTGGAACATAAGGAAGAAAAAAGCATTCAATCAGATCAGCAAGAAGAAAAAAGAATCCAAAGAAACAAGAATAGGTTAAAGAGGATCTGGAACATCTTCAAAAGTACAAATGTCCAAATCATAGGGGTGCCAGAGGAGAAGAGTAAGAGCAAAATATTGAAAACTTACTTGAAAAAATGATGAAAGAAAACTTTCTTAACTTGATGAAAAAAATAGACATACAAGTGCAGAAAGCACAGAATCCCTAACAAGATGGACCAAAAAGGAACACACCGAGGCACATCATAGTTAAAATGCCAAAAGTTAAAGATAAAGACAGAATGTTAAAAGCAGTAAGAGAATAGCAGAGAGTTACCTACAAAGGAGTTCCCATACGACTGTCAGCAGTTTTGCAAAAGAAACTTTGCAGTCTAGAAGGGCCTGGCAAGAAGTGTTCAAAGTGATGAAAAGCAAGGACCTACAACCTAGATTACTCTAACCAGCAAAGCTATCATTTAGAATAGAAAGTCAGATTAAGTGCTTCCCAGACAAGGTAAAGCAAAAGGAGTTCATCATCATTAAGCCATTATTGTGTGAAATATTAAAGAGACCCAGTTAAGAAAAAGAAGATCAAAATTATGAACATTAAAATTGCAGTAAATTCACAGCTATCAACAATTGAATCTAAAAGACAAACTAAGCAAGCAAGCAAAACAGAAACAAAACCATATATATAGAGATCATTTGAAAGGTTATAAGTTGGGAACAGAAAGGGGGAAAATGGGGGAAAGGTGCAGGGATTAAGAAGTACAAATGTGTAGGTACAAAATAGACAAGGGGGATGTTAAGAACAGTATAAGAAGTGGAGAAGCCAAAGAACTTATATGCATAACCCATGGACATGAACTAATGAGGGTATTGCTGGAGGGAATTGGGGTACTGGGTGGAGGGGGAAAATTGGGGCAATTTTAATAACATAATCAATAAAATATATTTTTAAAGGTTATGTACTGGAAATTGCTTTACTCTGAAATATTATATGCTATGAATATTTGTAATATAAACTTTACATATTCATCACACACAATTTCCTATCAATTTCCTATAAATGGGCAACTTTTACCTAAAGTGTATTGAGATCTAGTCATCCATTCCTCAACTTTTTAAATAATTTACAAAAGTTTACATTTTAGTTTCACATGACTTTTTACTTCTCCCTCCACTTGGAATAGAGAACACAGCATCATGCCATAATATAAAATGTAGCTTTAAGGCTATTCCTATTCTGGTTGTAATATTTTACAACCAGAAACAGAAAGAGTTCACCATTAACTACATTTGTATACTATAGTAAAAAAAGTTGGTTAAAATCTACCCTGCCCAATTCCACTATTACATGTGCTCATAAAAATCTCACACTTTCACAAATGCTTTAAGAATGCCTTGTGCCTTTAACTGCATTGTTTTTCTCTGCTTTCAGTTTCCCATAATTTATAAACTAATTAATTTGCATCTTCTTAATATACATATATCTTATTTCAGTGTTAGAAATCATAGGCAGGAAATATCAAAAATCCTTTCTTTCATAAAAGCAATGAAAATACTGGCAAAAGAACAGCTTTTGCAGAACTCTGAAAATTAACCAGATTTGTAACAATTCAAGTTGCATTTATTTCAGAAAAAGTGGCAGACTCACAGTAAGAACAGTAAATTTTGTGCTATTTTGCTTTGACCCATACCACCTCCACCCTATCTTCACTCTTGTTTTGAAAACCACTAACCTATGGTACTGTGAAAACAAGCAGTACTCTGATTGCCACTGGAAGTATTAGAAAAAGACTGACCCTCTTTCAAAGTTCCATTCCAAGAAAATTGTCATGATCCGACTTATGTAGTGGTTATCCTGAAGACCCCACTCACACGGGTTGTCTATGTGACCTGACTCAGAGCTCGTTATTCTAAACAATCCTTTTCCTTATATTATGTCACAACAACAGACAGTGGTAGTTTTTTAGTATCATGGCTGAGAAAGCAGTGGATAGCAGTTGAGATAAAGAACAGGCTAAAAATAAAGCTAAAAGAAAAATTTGGTAAGCATGATGCCTACATGGGGTCTTCAAAATCTCTGGTGTATTTCTGGGAATATAGAAGAACACACATATGATTATGGCTATCGGTATGCCCAGGCCTTTGAACATAATTTGTCCTCCCATAGGTCACCACACCTGATGCTCAGTATAAGCAGGGAGGGAAGACTAAAGAGAAGTTTTCAACTGCTACCTGAGGTTTGGAAGTGGGCCCCCAAATGCAAATGCAACCCCTTAGCCAAGACCTGGAACTGAGCTTCTGAGACTTATGAGGATCCTAAAAAATACAATAATATTCTTTCTTTCTTCCTTCTTTCCTTCCTTCCTTCCTTTCCTCCCTTCCTTCCTTCCTTCCTTCCTTCCTTCCTTCCTTCCTTCCTTCCTTCTTTCTTTCTTTCTTTCTTTCTTTCTTTCTTTCTTTCTTTCTTTCTTTCTTTCTTTCTTTCTTTCTTTCTTTCTTTCTTTCCTTCTTTTATTTCTTTGTTTCTTTATTGCTATCTTTGTTTCTTTCTTATAAAGAATCGATTCATATGATTTAAAGGTTGAGAACTCCCATGATCTACAGTCTAAAAGAAGAATACCTAGAAAAGCCACTGATACAATTCAGTTCAGGTCCAGAGGCCTAAGAAGTAGGGGACTGATATAAATCCCAGCCTAGGGATAGAGAAGATTAGATGAGATATTTCAGCTCAGTTGAGAATATACAAGAAAAAAATAGAAAAGCAACATATAACTCCTTCCTCAACTATGTTCTATTCAGAACCTCAGTGGATTGAGTAATGCCCACTTGCATTGGGGAAGGGGTCTTTTTTTCCTGAGTCAATCAATTCAAATCTTATCTAGAAACATCCTCATAGACAGAGTCAGAAATGATGTTTAATCTTGGCTACCCCATGGCCAGCCAACTCAACACATAAAATTAATCATCACAAGTTGACCCCTTGTCAAGTTGGCACCCATATGCATTTCCTTAAACCATACTGAATCTCCAAACAGAGACAATAACAAGGTCATAATTCTGCCTAATATGATAAAACTATTTTGTGAATAAGTGAAATCCTTCTAACCCCTTTCTTAGAAGAGCAGGTAAAGTCTTTGAGTGATATTTCCTCTTCACCTTCATATTCTATAAATTAAAAAATACTATTTTATAAAATTAAGAATACTTAAACACTGTGATAAAAATCAATGTAGCTTATCTTACATGATAAGAGAATAAAAAAGGAAAACAAAGATATAGATACATGATGATAGAGATAAATAGATAGATAGATAGAGATACAGAAATGTGTTCATACCAAAATTAGGAGGAAATAGTCATGATGATGACAGTCCTCATTTCTGTAACTGGTCAAATGGTTGTAGCTGGTATGTATAATTATCTTCTTACACGATTCATTCTGCATTCCTTTGCCTTTATTCAGCAAGTACCTCAGCTGGCTGTGGTTCTTTACCTGGTAAAGTGACCTAACCCATCATTCCTGAAGCATCTGGGCCATTACTAATTCTGCCTAGATTGATTTATAGTTTTCTGTTGACTTTAACCACAAGAGATGCCCTCAAAGACTTCCTATATTTTACACATACTCTTTCCTACCTCCATTGTGAAATAGTAGTTCCACTTCCTTTTGATAGTCAGGACCAGTTACCTCAGCCCACACTGAAATGCCCTACTTTACTGATTAGGAAGCAAGAGTGACTGACCCAAGGCAGCTGGACAGTAGTCTTAACTTTCAGTTCAATTAAATCATTGTTGTGCTTCTTGGGAAAATATTCCTCCCCCTGAAACTAATACCTGTAGGCCATTGGAACATAAAATTGCAGGAACAGGAAGTACACACTTTGCTAGGGTCACTAGAGGTGATAGTGAGTGATGCCACTTTCACCTCCACCCTTTGATTCCTGGAACCTAGCTACTAGAGAAACAGCACCATATATGAGACACTACTACAGGGCATGTGTAACCTTCTGGAGAACATTGCCTTTGCCTTGCAAAACACTGTCACCTAGCTGGTACTGTAACTAAGTTTTCAAAAGGCCATTCCACCAGTCTACCAACCCAGGTGTTTCAGCATGGCAGGGAACATGGTAGGCAAGTAAATTCCATGATCATGGGCTCATTGCTACACTTATTTTACTGTAAAGTCAGTTTCATGATCAGAATCAATGCTGTGTGGAATACCATGATAGTGGATAATGTATTCTTTAAGTACACAAATGGTATTTTGGGGTGGAAAAACATTATGTTCATGAAAGGCAAATTCATAGTTAGACTAGTGTCTATTTCAGTAAGAACAAACACTGCCCCTTCCACAATGGGGGTGGTTCAAAGTTATCAATCCACTACCAGGTGTGAAAACTGCTAATTTTCAACTCATGTACTTTCCAAGTCTCTGACCATTCAGCCAAACCATTGGTGAGAGCCCATGAATCATATATAATCTGATGTCTGGCCATTTCTCATTCTAAGCAAAGTGAACCAGGCACATTACTCAAAATTCTGTCCACTAAGAGGATTCCCTTCACCACTTTCCTGCAGAGATGTCCCAGCGAGGGGCTGCAGCGCTGCAGCTATTCACATCTGCATGGCCCCCGAATGTCACACAGAACCATTTGTAAACAAGGCCTGAATCTCCTTTTCTTCTGTCACCTGATCATGGGTTATTCCCCATGGGCCCACAATGCAGTCACTGTAGGCATTGCTATTGCTTTTGACATACATTTTCCTGGGTATAGGTAGTTCTAATGGTTTCCACTTGGTCTTTCCCAGCATAATGGTCCTTGCTCCACAGGTCAGCGAACCAAGGTAGGGATTCTGCCAGTAGCTATGTATGTCTGTTCCAGTTAGACATGCTGGAAGTGGGGAAATAACCACAGAATGGACCCACCATGAGACAAACCTGACCTCCATAAGCCTCAGCTCTGACTGGAGGGCCGCAGTGATGTTTCCACTTCCCTGGAATAAGTGTCGGTTCAGAGCTAGTGTCCAAAAGTCTCTGAAAAAATCAGATAATGTCCTCTTCTGAAGTGTACAATTACCCTGGTAAAAGGTTCCTTTAGGGAAAAGTTTGGAGAAAGGTTAACAGGATAAAATTTGGGTAGTATTTTGGGGTCTTTCAATAAGAGAACCTGGCATCGCCTTTATTCAAGGGGTCCTGGGTCAATAAACCAGCTCAAGTCTGGGAATTGATTGAGGGGTCATAACTGTCTGTTTTTATGATTCAGTCAGAATACATAGCTATAGTAATCAATACAGTGTTGTACTAGCATAAGGATCAATATATAAATCAATGGAACTGAATCGAGAGTCCAGCAAGAAAACAATGATACTGATCAATTTATTTTCAATAAGGTAACAAGACAATTCAATGGAGAAAGAATGATCTTTTAACAAATAATGCATAGACAACTTTATATACATAGAAGAAAAAATTAAGTCAGGTAAAGATCTCACAGAACGTTTAAAAATTAACTCATAATTTCTGAAAGGTTTAAATGTTAGAGGTAAACTATAAAACTCTTAGAAGAAAAATTAGGCAAAAACTCTTAGTGACCATTGAGTAGACAATTATTGCTTAAATGTGATACCAAACGCGCAAGTAACAAAAGGAAAAAAATAAATGGATTTTTTCGAAATTAAAGCTTTCATGGACCAAAGGATCCTATTAAAAATTTGAAAGCCCACTGTACAAAATGGGGAAAATATTTATGAGTCACATATTTGGGACATGTATTCTGAATATATAAAGAGTTCTTACAACTCAATAATAAAAGAACAGGCAACTCAATTAAGTAATTAGCAAAGGATATGAGTGGAAATTTCTCCAAAGAAGATATTTAATTTATATGGTCAATAAGACATGAAGAGATGCTCAATATTATTAGTCATTTGGAAAATTATGTACAAAACCATAATAAGATTTTACTTTGCATTCACTGGGATAGCTAAAACAAAAACAAAAACAATCAAATAAAAACATTAGTAAGTGCAGCCAGGATGTGAAGAAACTGAAAGCCTCTTACATCTCTTTTGAGAATGTAAAATGGTATAGGTAGTTTCAAAAATAATGTTAACTTCTCAAGAAGTTAAACATAGAGTTACCATATAACTCAGAAATGTTCCCTCTTTGGTATATACCTAAGATATTTAAAAATATATATCTATACAAAATCCTATACAGAAATATTTAAAGCAGCATCACTAATAATAGCCAAAAATGGAAAGAATCCAAATGTTTATTTATTAGTTAATCAATAACAAAATATGGTATATCTATCTATATGATGATTTTTTTATGCAGCAAAAAAGGAGTGAAATACTGTGAAATGCGATGACTTACATGAACCTCGAAAACATTATGTGAAATAAATTCAAATTACAAAGGCCACATATAATTTCATTTATCTGAAATATCCAGAGTAAACAAATCTACAGAAATAGAAAGTACATTAGTGGTTGCCAGAGGATGGAGGTAGGAAGGAACTGAAACTCACTGATACCAGGTGTGAAGTTTCTTTTTGGATGGATGGAAATGCTTTAGAATTAGACAGTCATGGGTGCTGTATATTTTGAGGATGCATTAACCATTGTTATAGACTTTAAAAGGTGGTGTTTGTAGTATATAAATTGTACCTTAATTTAAAAAATGTAGGCTCCTAATTAAATTACAAAAAAAATTTTTTTTGTTTAATGCAAGCTAAAGGAGAAAGTGTCTCATCACTTTTCATATACCTGAATAATTTTATTTAGGAAAGACAAATAAAAAGTAAAAGAATCAAACTCAGGCGAAAATAGATTATTTCCTATAAAGAAGTTAATTTTACTTTACATGAAATTTTCTTGGCTGTAAATTCCATTAGTAGTTTTGCCACCTTATTATAAAGAACTAGATTAAGGGGTGAATGGACTTAAAAAGCATTAGACATGTCATGTTTACCATTTAAATCAGCAGGCACTGCCATGGAACCTCTGTTTCCTGGGGCTAAAGTGCCACATTAGTGAGTCTAGACCAGGGTCAGGACACACAGACTGAGTGTGAAAGAACACCATATAAAAATCCATGCAGTTGCTTTAAAGAAACCGTTTCTTTAGCTTATTTTTATTTTTAGTTTTATTGATTTATTTTTAGAAAAAAGGGAAGATGAGAATAGGAACATGGACGTGCAAGAGAGACATCAATGGTTGGTCTCTTTCACGCCCCCAACCCGGGCTTTGGCCCACCACCCAGGCATGTGCCCGGACCAGCAATCAAACCGGTGACCTTATATTTTGCAGGCCAACGCCCAGTCCACTAAGCCATGGTGGTCGGAGCAAGAAATAATTTCAATGAGAAAACATCTCTTTGCATTTTCTTTTTTGTGCCATTCCCTTCAAAAGGATCATATTTCTTCCTGTTTCCAGACTTTAGTGAGTGACTCTTCTCTCAGGCAAACCTTTGGTGTTGGTCAGGGTTCTTCAGAGAAACAGAGCCAACATATATACGTACTCAAAGAGGATTATTACAAGGAATTGGCTCACAGGATTATGGAGGTTCTCACTCACATGAGATCAGCATTTTTGTTCTATTCAGGACTTCACCTGGCTGAGAGAAGGCCACAACTGGCCCATTGTGTGGGACTACCCTCACATTATGGAGAGCAGTCTGCTTTATTCCATCTACTGAATCGCGTGTAATTTCATTTAGAAACACCCTCACAGACACACCCAGAATAATGTTTGAGCAAGTATCTAGGCACCCAGTGGCCCAGTCATGTTGACACATAACATTAACCATCATATCTGTTGATTTTTACTTTTGTGCTATGTGGTGACCTTGACTGTCCTATGACTTTGGAAACATGTTTGTGTGCAAATATAAATTACAGACTATGCACCAGTAACATTTCTCATTTACCTCATCACAAACTGCTTACGTGAGCTACTTTTCCTCAGCTTCCTGTTCTTTGCTTTCCAAAACCTCAGAAGTCTTTGGCCACCTAGTCTGTGTCAGTAATGGATTATGTACTGCCCCTACTTCACTAAAAATGGCTGTTTTTCAACAGAAGATTTCTGCATACAAAAGACGGGTCCTCAGGATTGAACTTAAGTAACTAGAAATTATCAATAAGGAAAGTATTTTGGACAAAGAATATTAGAGTTGTCTCTTAACGTCCATTGTACTTGGTAGGGTAAGACTGATTTACCTAGATAGGATCTTTGCCATTTTAAGTTTTACCCTAAGCTATACACCAAAGAATGAATATTTTACAGACTGCTTTTGTCAAAAGTCTGATTAATGTTTTTGTAATAAATCCACTTATACTTTATCTTGGAAATTTAAATTTAATTTCATTGGTTCTCATTTTATATATTATCATTTTATTACTTAAGTCCTAAAATTAGTGTTAAAAGACATAATTTTACTTAAAAACATTGTATATACAGCATTAATTCAATTTTTGTAAAAAATTTATCTATGCACATATATTTGAAAAGCTGCCCAAAGAAATATTAAAATTGGCTGTTCCTGAACGGTAAGATTAAATGTGATTTCAAATTTATTCTTTATTATTTGTTGTATTGTTCAAATTATCTGTAATAAACATGTATTACTTTTATAATCTGAAAAAAAATAGAGAAAGAAATAGGGTTATTCATCACACAATACATTTGTGGAATAGAATTCACTTGGCCTGAAAGGCATAAAAAAATTTCCACCCAAAGACTGCCTTGAGGGAAATGTATCAGTGCCAACACAGCAACCCCAGACTTCTGCGTAGATTGGCACCATTGTGAGGTAACATTACCCTCACAAGGACCTGCTCAGTCTCTCGTGGCAGCTATTGAATTCTGACTGAGGCCACTCCTGTTCATTCTTTTGCCTACCAGCGTAAGTAACTTGGTCGGGCACAGCTTAATTCTTGACTATGGATTTCGTGAACTCCTCTTATAAAATGGTACAATTACTATAGGTCATGAACATCAAATGCCACTAACACTTCCAGCTGTGACCACGGAATAGCCTCCCAACAGAAGTACGGCAACTTGGTAATAATAACATCCCAGCTGTAGCCATAATCACCGAAATCACTGACAGTGTCAATAATGTATAAAACCCCATGGAAACTCAACTGTACTTGCCAAAAGGCATTCATCAATTTCACTGCCTTTTATCTACCATTTAAAATGGTCTGTTTTTTAGTGTTAGGGTTTTAAAATAAATGACTAGGGTAAATAGGCCCTAGCTGAATTGCTCACTATCTGCTTTGAATTGCTTCTCTAAATGTTGGGGACCTGAAGTTCAGCTTTAACCACTCAAGTACATTCTGTAACCACTACATGTTAGGTGATGGGATGTGAGCAAAGAGAGTTGAGTATCTAGAGAGGTGAAATTTACTAAGCTGCTTTACAGATTAAGTTCTTTTAAAACATTGCAAAGGACACTGAAAATACAGGAGAGGGTGCTGTTTTGATTTCTCAGAAGCCACTCAGTTTTTAGGAGGATCCAGGGGGCTGAAAATGTAGGCCGACCAAAGAGAAAAATTCTAACAGATGCTTGGAATACTAAACTGTGACTGTCACTACACCTTACTATAGTGTTTTTTTGCATTTGCTCAAATACGTTGTGCAAGATAAAACAGTTGCTGCAATGCTTGAGTAAAATAAATTTTACTGAATATAGAAAAAATAAAACAAAATTCAAAGAAAATATTTCCTTTTGTATGAAAGACTATTGAATATTATACTTTCAATATACTGGTCATAATTTTTAGTGTAACTTGAGCTTGTATAATTATTTAGCTTGCCATTGCTCTTTCAAATATATTATCTCAATTGTCTCTTTGCCACAATTTTATCAAATTTCATTATCCCCACATATTACATATAATAATACAAATCTCAGAGAGGTTAGAATGATATGCTCAATATCACATGGTTAGTTAGAAAGCAAACTGAACACAAGAACATCGACATTCTGTCACACCCGCTGCTCTCATCTCTGAAATCCTCTCTCTCTCCTTGACTATGTGCTCCCATTGTGGAAAAATACCTCTCAAGCTGCAGGAAACCTATGGTTCGTAAACTGCACCTCAGAAAGTGAGAGCTTTTGAATGGTTTTCTCCCTTCTGGGCAGAGTGTGAACTTTTGGTTAGCAGGACAAATCTCATGAGTCAAGATCCAGGCAAAGGCCCTAACAGAGTGGCAGCAAAAAAAAAAAAGAATATATATAAAAGATAGTAAATACATATAGGCAATTAGACCACTTTTTGTCCATTCATTTCTTAATTCTTTCAGTAAATATTTAGTGAGCAATTTAGTGACAAGGAATGCATTGATTCTGAGTATTGAATCAGGCATAAAAAAGATTTTATTCCTGGCCTAGGTTTATAATGTACTATTATTTGCTTACCATTGCTAAGAAGGTGAAGAAAGTAATTTTGATAGGATAGTCAAAGGATGCATCTGTAAGGAGTTGGCATTTAAGCCAAAAGAAAAAGTCTTGAATAATAAATAGTCTTAAAAATAGAGAAAATAAAGTTTTTATACAGATATAATAACTTTCAAATATTCATAAACATATAGATATGATACAAAGTTTTGAGGTGTCTTAATGTAGATGCTAAAATCACCTGACCAGTATGTTCTACTGGGGCATTGTAAAGGAAGGTGAAGTGAAGTTATCTAAATACGAAGTGGAAAACACAAAATTAGTATCAATGTTACTCCATTTTAACCCGCCAAATTAAAAAAAAAAATCTCCACTGACAATGAATGGAATTAAAACTGTGTTTCAGTTGAAAGCATGATATGGTTTCATAGAATGAGACATTATTTCACATGTCCCAGCATATTTTGGTGTAGTGTCTTGGAAACAGTCAAGTTGAATATGCAATTCATTCCAGTAGGTAAGAGATTTATGACTTATTCCCTTGCTATTGTGATACATTCTCCTGAATTGTTAAAAACTGAACACATTCTTACTGAGTCCCTTATTTTGGAGGTCCACATTTTTTTAATGTACATGAATAAGCTGATATTTGATATTATTTAATTTTAGAAACTTCTAATATGGTTTTCAATAGAGCATATTCTAGAACTTTCCCAAATCTGCCGGAAAAACAAGCTAAGCTAATCACATTCTCCACATTCCATAATATTTTCATGCTATTTGTTTTCAAACAAATTTTAATTGTTTCAGATTTGTAGCAAATTTCGTTATACTATTCAACATCGAGCTCTGGCCACTGACTAACCAATGTGGCAAATTCTAATAGATGAAATAAGCCAGGAAATCCTTTGTTGGAGTTTTGCAAAGGTGAAAATGCTCTCTTGCAAAGTTGAGATTTTATGCCCTGAGTGTTTTCAAGTGCAGAATGAATGCTCATCCATCAGAGGATGAAAAGTTAAATTCTTCATGCTCCAAAGTTCTTTCTGTAATTCTATGACATAAGATGAGTCGAGTCTATTTAAAATTATGACACAATGAATCATTCAGTAAAATATTTTTGAACCACTTTGAACACCATGTCTATAAAAGTAATTATCCACAAAACTGAATCACGTGAAAGATTTGATCTAATTGCTTAATGTGACCATATTTTAATTAATAAACAATACAAAAATAAACCTAATAATATCACTTTTAATTATTTGTAATAACCTGTGCAAATATTTACTTTTGAAGTAAGATGCCAGCAGTTAAGAGTGAAGAAGCATGACATACTGGAAAGCTACAGGACTTGCAGCAAGAAGCTTAGCCTAATTTTCAGCTCTACCACTGATTGGTTTTGCAATATTGTGCATTTTCTGAACCTTCTTGGGCCTTACTTTCTGTCCCAAGGTAGGAGTTAGAGGAATTCTAAATTTATTCCATCAGTGTGATTCTCAGAATGTAGTCAAATCCTTCAATGATAAGCAAAGAAATAAGAATTGTGTATATGTCATGTTCTCTTTGACTTGATTCGACTTCTCTGCTCCTAATTCATAATATTTTGATTTGCAGTATAGTGTACTCATTAAGGATGTAGTTGTGGCAACAGACCACTTGGATTTAAATCCTCGCTCTCTCACTGAGTGATCATGGTTAGTGACCTTGTATAAATTTTAAAATTTCTCTGCTCCACAGTCTTCCCATCTGTGTGGAGGAGATAAGGAAGGTACTAAATACATAAACGGTCCTGGGAACTAACTAAGTTTACACATGTACAATGTTTACATGGCTCCTGACACAGAGTAATCGTTAAATAAAAGCTGACTTTTTTATCTTCTTCTGTGTTTTGTTTTTTTGCCTTTTATATAATTTTGGGACAAAATTAATATAAAAATGGAGTCAGATGTCCATGATTTATTAAAAACACTGATCTATATAAATGAGCTGGGTGTAAGAGACAATAGTTTTGTATGAAGGGACATTTAGGCTACTTTTCAAAAAACTAAGCATTTCAATGGAATGAGTTTTTAAAAACTGATTGTCTGTGTTTCCCCTTGTAATTAATTTCATATAAATATAAAAATGTGGGTTTTTCCTCTGATCCATATAATAGAGTACCTGAATTTGAAAACATACCCAGAAATAAACTTACACCTATAGTTCTAAGTACATAAAATGCAACAGGAAAACGTTGCCTAGAAATAAAAGCATTTCAGGTTTATCAAAGTTAAAATCAACCCGTACTTCGGGCTTTATAATTGTTCATGAAAAAGAAGCTTCTTCAAATATGACAACTTAGAAATGGACTTCCGATTGTTTACTCTGGTCACATGCTGTATTTTCCACAAACACCACATGATTAAATCCTTTAAATACTGTAGTACTTTTGAGTACCTAAAACAGATGCTTGCTTAAAAGTGGCAACTTCATCCAAACACTTTAAACACCTCTTCTTTTATTCTCACTTCCTTTTCTGACCTGGAGCTGGCTGCCAGTGCACATGAAAGAAATTACAAAAGCCTCTCAGTCACTGCTGCTCGGGTTCCTTTTGCACTACAGCATTTGTCATTGCCAAAACAGCAGAGTTTAATTAAGTGTTGTGAGCAGCCTAGTGAGAAACACACTTTAAATTAAACCTCTGTACACGCAGCTATTGGTTCGGTACCTACGGAACAATCAGCGGGGTGCTAGGCATAAATTTCGTCTCTCAAGGGAAACGCAGCTCCACGCACCTCTAGCGATTCATAAATGATCCTGCTTTCTCAGAGCCATATCTTATTAAAGCACATTTAATTATTTCTAAGTTTTAAACACCAATAGATGAAGGCAATAATTAATGTGCCTACCACTAAACATTTTATTTACTCTTGATATATTAATGGTATTATCAAGAAAATATGCTACCGTTTCAGGTTTAATAAAATTACATTGCAAATTATCTTTTGATGTATCAAGCAATCGTCAATATAATGGAATAAATTATTTTAACACCTCAGTAGTAATGAATGGGTAACAAATACACAAGCATTTTGATTTTTAGAATGTTTTTGCAATTACACATTCCATGGGGCACAAATAAAAAATGCAAGTGTTCGGAATTTTGGAAACAGAAACAAAAGAACAACTTAGAGTGGTGACCTGGGGGTTTCTTACACACCAGGGATGTGTCACTGTAACTGGCCTTCTCCTAACAGCAAAGTTCTGGTACAATGTTGGTGTAAGAACAATAGTATTGTTCTTAAAACTCAATTTGTATTTTCTCAGTTGGTGTGAAAAATGAAATCATTACCTCTTAAAATTAAATTTCTGTCTTCTTAGTTCCACTTAAACATTCAAATTTAGATTTTTGCTTAAAATGAATAGGAGAGTGAATGCAGGTTTTAAATCCACTTGGTTAAATACACTTTCTTATAAAATAACACGGATGATTTTTCTCAACTGAGCAGAGTGTATCAGAGCAAGTGAACAATCAGGATAGATGACCACATCCATAAAATATTCTTGACTTGTTCCACAACACCATGGGGCAATTTCACACTCTGAAGGACATTCTCAGTACATAGGCCTGCTCTACAAAGATGCAGAAAAGATGAAAAGATGATCTATTATTCAATAGAATTAGGCACAAATATTTATCTGTTCTCCATTTATCTGGGTCCTATATCTTGTCTTTCATGTCTGGCAAATTTCATAAAGATGCTGCTGCTAAAAGCTTACCATTGATTAGGAAATTTTTGCCTGGAACTTTTGAAGACAAGGAAAGAACAGATTATACTATCACACAATTATTTAACTACACTTTTACTTGAAAATGCCCTTGTACAATTTTTACTGATGCTGCAATTTTAATCTTGTCACTCTAAGCTTTTTTACAAGTAGATAAAGTAAATTTCAGTAATTACGTATATTTAAATATGCAAAAGGAGGTCCACACACAGAAGTACCCACTTGAAATTAGGCTGGGCTCTGTACACTGTTTCAGGGTTAAAGTATCAGTTTATCTTGTAGTGATGCTAATTAACTTAACAATATAGTTTATCCTAGTGATCTGTATTTGTTAATTTAAACAGGCTTTGTGTATTTTATTTCACTTTTTTCATGTGAACTTTAAAGAGAATGTACATGTTTAATAATTTTAGGAATGTACCCTGGGTTATCATTGTAGCTGCTGAAACGAATTATGTTTTCGTATAGTAGTTAATGATTACTGATATCAATAAATCCTACCAAGCTCGATAAATTCATATATTTCTACACAGACACCATTTCTCCACATGCCTCCTCAGGTTGTACTTGCAGTTGGCTCAAATGGCTGCTCATCTCTCCTCATGCTTTATTTTCTTCACATGCTCTTTTTCCCCAACTTTTTGTTTCTTATCTAGATTCCTTGTTCCTACTAAAATTGAAAACAGCAGTGAAAAAACAACAAGCCAAAACATGATAATTGGGGTTGAACATGCAGAATTAAAGCAGCTATATAAAGGCAGGAGTGATTTAGGGGAGCTAGAGGCCAGTAGGTTTAATAGGTGCCCCCTCCACTCAAACCTATTTCCATCTCACAGCCCTAAATTATTTTACATGCTGGTTTTACATAAATGGATGTTTCACCAATGATAGATTAATTTGTTTTAATAAGCATCCTCTTTAAAAATGAAAATACCTTTGGGAAAGTTTAGTGATTAATACTCCCTACATTAATATGAATATTTAATTAGGCTGCTTCCTCCTAACCTCTTAGTTGGTCTCTGCTGCATTGAGAAAAAAGGCAGTTTGAGTGGTAAAAAAAGACAGTCATCAATCCTAAAACTGTCTGATAGTTTAAAGAAGAAGTTATGGAGGAGGCAAGAGAGAGCATTGCCTAGGATAGTGCCCCAAAGCAGAGGGGCTTGGAAACTAGACTTTTCTGGGTTCAAATCCCAGCTTTCCCACAAGTTAATTGTATAACAGTGGATGAGTTAATTAGCTGATTTCTCCTAAGTAATATAGGGATAATATTAATATAATTAATATTAATATTAATAATATCCACTTTAAAAGTTTGTTTTAAGAATTAAATAAGTCAAAATGTATAAAAGTTTCAGTACACAGGAAGATTTAAAAAGATGGTTGCTAATTCTAGTGGATCATTTTTGGTGAAAAAGTACTAAATAATCATTCAGTAACACTCTTAATCAGATAAATTAATGATTTTTAAAAAAAGAGTACTTGTTACTGTATTTTTGCTGTGTATAATGTGCACTTTTTTGCCCAAATTTTTAAGGGAAAAATAAGGATGCACATTATACACGAACAGCACTAAATTGTGGGTGTGCATAATACGGGCAACATATGGTATAAATAGGTCCCTGTTTAACCTCGCTCTCAACACAGAGCCATCAACATTCCATAGCAAAAGCCCTGTATACCCGGTAAGCCTCTGCCCAGGCTCATTCCACAATCTATCCCAAACTCAGTCTCCAGTCTTAATTTGTTGTTCCTGTCTTTGTACCACTGTCCTTCCTCAACCTTGGGTTTGTCTTTTTATGATGTTCACCTGAAAAAGCTTCTTTTTCAAGTGTTAGTCATTGACAGGACAGTTAGGGAAGCTGTGTCAAGGGCACAGAGATCAGACGGATTCAAATTGAAAGGCATTAGATTAGGCGAGAAATTCAGGGCTCATGATGGACATTTTCAAGGCCCATGATCTGAGATCAGTAATGTTCTAGAGTTCTACCTCAAAAATCACACAAAAGTAAGGATCAAGTGAGTAAATTTGGGTCAAGCTTGGGATCACATCCAAGCTTTGAAAAAGGTATAGTGGTTCAAAACAACCAACATGTGGATGAAACTTCAGTGTGCTACCTATTTATTTTTGGGAAATGCCTTTGTTTGAATGACCAGATCCCAGATACAAACACTGGAAAATTTGAAAAGGTTATGGGGTGACCAACCTTCTGGTGTCCCTGGGCCACAATGGAAGGAGTTGTGTTGAGCCACACATTAAATACATTGTGACATGTAGTCACAAAAAAGTCTTATATGTTTTAAGTAAATTTACTGTTTTGTGTTGGGCCACATTCATAGCCATCCTGAGCCACATGCGGTCTGTGGGCCTCAAGTTGGACACCCCTAAACATACAACAAAAAGAACAGCAATAAAACAGAGAAATGGAAGATGTGGAAATTAACTAGTAAGCTTTTATAAGTTGCCATTTTTAATCAGGAGTGAGTCTAAGAAATCAGAAACTATTCTTTAATATTCCATGTCATAACTCTTCTCTAGTTTCAACCATAATCATTGAGATTTTTCAACAAAAAGCTTACTCAGGTAGAATTTTTCTTCCTTTTTCTTCAATTTATTACTTTATAATTCTTATTTTTAAGTAAAAGGATATTTAAGGTCAGTGAAATAGTTCATTAATATAGAAGTTTAAAATAGAAAAATAATAGTGGTCATGATTCCATGTTCTTATATGACCCCCATTCCCTGAAGTACTCAATAATAAGAGATCATGAGATCTATTCATATACATCATTGTATTTTTATAACCTATATAAATAGAAATAATACATTCAAAATATTTTAACAAAAATGAAACTTTAATATTTTTACTCTATAACTTTCTTTATAAAGTTAATGTGTCAAATATTTTTCTAGGTCATTGTGTATGGCTTTAATTAATTTATATGGGTGGAACAAAATTTATTCAAAAACTAAATAAAACATTCCAGATGATTCCAATTTGGGATCACTGCAAAACATATATATTTTTTTTTCTGTAGGAGAGATGTCCTGAAAGGCTTTTAAAAATAGGCATTTGCAACTGTGATAGCAACTATCACATTAGTTTTCTAAAAGTTTGCAACAATTCATATCCTCACTAATGTGTAGTTTCCAATTGTGTATACCCTTTGCAAGACTGATAATGAACCAGTGTCATCACAGCTGCTATTGTATGAACTGAGCTTAATACATCTAAAGAAATATTGAACAACCCTTTTGAATTTCACAGCAAATGCAATCTCTGACGCTGCTTGAAATTATGAACAAATTTCTAAAGTATTTCTATGTATGTAACTCTAAAGAAAAAACAAAAACCCTCATCTACTGAACTTTCTAGAATGGGGTAACTGGTGAAACAAGAAGGAATCAGGGCACTAGGCTGAGGTATTCTTCTGATGATCTTTCATAATGTGTGATCTGTTAAGGATCCAAACCACATGCAGCAAATAACTTACATTTATTTTACTAATGATTTATTTTATTCTAAATAACTTCAATTATAAATTGAGAAGAAATATTGAAATTTCTTTCTTTTTTTTTAATACCATCCAAATTTCTTACTGTGTGAGCATATCAAAAAGCTGAGGAAATGTTCCAAAGTATACCTAATCACGCACTATATTTTTTTCTGATTACTAAGGGAAAAGTGGTAAGAATAGTTTTATTCTACATGCTCCAATCATCAAAAATAAAATTTTATTTCTGCAAAATGGGGATGTTAGTACTGATTTGCACTTTTCATGTATTAATGAACTAATTCATTAATTCACTGAAAGCACAGAGTGTATGAGTAGACTAATTAATTATAATAGATTAATATAATGAAAATATATGAAAAATATCTTTTCAATAGTATTAGTAACTGTAGATTCTGAGTAAAACAAGTATAACCATGTCTTTGAACTGAATAAACTGTTGCCATATCAGTTCTTAGTTGCTAGGATGCTATAAAGTTTTAATTTTTATATTTATGATTGCTCTATATAAAACAAATGTTTTATGTCACTCTTCAGATAATAAAGGATTTTTAATGCTTTTAAAATGATATTGCAATAAATTAGATTGTTATTAAGTTATGATGACCTATATTAGTCAATAAATACCTATTAAGAATAATTATATGCGTGTCTCTCCAGTAGAGAGCTGAATAAGACAGGGCTCTTAGTTTCAGAACACACAATGAGAAGCATCCAATCAATAATAAGATATGAAATGCTCTAAAGAGGTATGGTTAAATGAGTACATTAATGGGTTCACTTCTTCACCTTTCCCTGAACCATAAACCTCAGGATTTCTCCCTATGCAGGTACAATATAATTCCTCATCTCATGCAACTTATTTGGCCAACTGGATGAGTTAGAACTATTGGTGTACCATTTCTAAACCTAAATCTCAAGAAGTTGTGGAAGTTTTCACTTGTTCTCACCTGCACCTCTGCCATTTTCTTGAGAACATGCCCAGGGTAGTCTATCGATGAGCAACACATGGCAGAGCTGAATTGTACTAAAGTCTTCAGCTGAGCACAGCCTACATTAGCCACCTATTAGCTGACATTTTGGTACAAGCACATCCAGAAAAAATCTGCAGAGCCATCTAGATGCATTGCTTTGTTGTTATCGTCATTGAAGTATTGTCCTTGTTTGTTATGCAGCATTATTGTGGCCATGGGTAATGAATGACACAGTGACTACAGAGTAATCAACTAATCCAGGTTAGTTAGAGAAGAAGGGTGAATAGCAGATTCAGGCAGACTAGGGGGACAAGGTATATCAAGTACAGCAAGTAGCATGTCCAAGGCCATGGAAATACTATATGACTTACTGAGAAACAAGAAAGTAGTTTCTTCATGCAGAAGGTAGTTGGAGGTAGACATTAGATTTTTAGAATTAGAATGAATCATAGAACTTCAGATTTTTACTCAGCCATGGACTAATAGTAAAAAAGTTTAAGATAAGAAGACATCGCCAGATTTTCATTTCGAAATAATCAGATTATTATTAAATGAAACAGAATTTATAGTAGGTGAGTCTAGAGTGTAGGGAATGTGATGAGCATCCAAACTGATACTTCATATATTGATAATAAAGGTTCGAAGTAAAGAAATAATGGTGATACCAATTACTGGTGTCACCTGGCCATATGGCCAGCCAGGCCAGATGGCCGGAAACAGGAGGGGCCACAGAGGAGATTACAAACCACTCTGAGGCTTTGGGTGAGGCCGAGGTGTCCAGGTAACCAAGGTGGTGTGTGCCAACATTTTATCCCAGTGTTAGTATCCTGTTTCTGGCAACATATCCCCCACACCCCAGCAAGATGGCAGCACAAGGGAGCATTTCACTGAGCACATTAAAACTAGATAAATAATTGGGGGGAAAGGCCCTCCAAACTTTTGTGGTACCTAATTATGGGGCTGGACAAGGGAAATACAGGCACATGCACCATGGAGGTTAGAATGGCAGCAGGGGGAGGTACAGGACCAGAAAAACTGTAAGTCTAGCCTGGGGAAAAGAAGGCATTCCACTCACCCTCCCAGAGTATGTGGAAGTTTAGGATGCTATTTGAGCATTTTGGGAAAGAACCTGGTCTCCCACATCCCAAATTAATACAATCCCAAGGGTAGGAAAGGATACCCTCTTTTCCCACCTTGTGAACACTCTGACCATAGAAGCCACATGGCCAATGGTGATGCTAGCACCACACATAGCCTCCAGGAGAGAGCTGAAAGTCAGACAACAGCCTGCTTGGCCACCTCAAGCTCCAAAGAAGAGAACTTTAAAAATGGAGCAGGAATGCTGGGCACTGCCTCTGGTTTTGGTCTTGCTAGGGCCAGCTGGGTTTTGCCTATGCTTAATGGAAGAGATAATCCTTATGAACCTGGAAGTGGGGAGTCCTGTGTCTTCCCAGATCATTGAGCCTTTGAATAAAAACCTCTTTCCTTGCTCACCAACTTCTGCCTCTAGAATTTGCCTTTTGACAATGGCAGGCAGCCAGACCCTACTTTGATTACATAACAATGGTAGAGATAAAGAGCAGCAAAGAGATATGATGCAACGGCACAGAAGCTTTATTTCTTTAATTTGACCTTTTCTTTCTTCTTTTGATTCAAACTCACTTGCTTTCTTCCTTCTTTGCATGTCTATTCCCTTATTCATTAATCCCTTAGGACAATTAGGTTCTGGTCAGCATCAAACAATATTAGGAACAAAGCCTTGGGTCTGTTGACCATGGAAACAGTTTAAATCAATCAAAAGATAAAATATAGTCTTCAGGTGTGTTTTAGCTCCAGACTCTGAAAAGCAGAAGGACCCCAATGGCCACACCCTTGCTAAACCACACAGAAAAAGACCATGGCTGACATCAAGAACAGATGCAGAGATTAACTACACCCTACCTTAGTGCTGATCAAGTACTAGAGACCATCATCCTAACTCTCTATTAGTGATTTTCTCCCTGGATACACCAACCCCTAGAAGCTATCTGGGAGCCAGCTCTTAGATCTGTAGCTCGCCTGTGATTCTGAGTTCGATGCCATTTCTTTAACTAAACCTTTTTTTTGCTACTAACTCTGTTCACATTTGATTGGGCTTTGATGTGCATAGGTAAACAAGTCTCTGTCATTTGGTACCATCAACTGAAATTATTGTCTATTGGGTAAAAAAATGGGAGCATAAAATATAGAAGCCAGTTCTAGAGAAAGAATCTGATAAATTCATGTCTAAAATAAGCTGAATGTTCCATTTTAGACAGGATGAGGAAGCCTGGGATATTCAAATTTACATGCCATTGATTCTATAGATATGGAGAACCACGGTGCTCTTAATTTGAGTTAGAAAGTATTTAGTTTACAGGTTTAACCATAGAAATTATATGCTTCTATAAGATCCCCCAATTAATAGGAGAGTAGAATAGAAATAAGTGGTATAATTTAAAAAAGTAGAAATAAATATGTACTCAGTAAGAATCACAAAAAACTTTAAAATGTCTATACAGTTTGTCCCTCTGCAAACTGTTGGCCCTAAAAGACTCAGGATGCCTCCTCATGCAAGTGCAGTATAATTTCTCATCTTGGGCAACATCCTCAGCCAATTAGATGAATGAGAAGTAACAATGTGCTATTTCTGAACATAAGTCTTCACCTGTGTGTGTTCACTTGCACTTATTTGCCCCCTAAAAGACAAAATATTAATGGATGTTTTATGTACAAAGTTTTAAGAATTGTACTCTGATAAATTCGTTGTTATATGTCACTATAAACTCTTTAATATTGAATACTATTAAAATATACTGAAACCCAGTGTTCAGGTATTCATTTTCAAGAGTCACAGCTATCAGTTTGTTATGACAGGGTCTTTGACTGTGAAGTAGAATAAAATTACCTGAAAACCATACAAGGCTACAAAAGCACATATTTTCTCCTCTATGGGGTAAATTTCACTTAAGTCCTAAGTATAAAACATGTCTTCTTTGAATGCACTGCCAAAATCACCCTCACCTTCAGTTGTAACAGAAAAACAACTGGGGAGAAACTTGGAAAACCAAGTAGGAGTCATGCTTCGTAAAAATATTTACATTTGTAAAAGAAATAACCTTTTGTAATGGTGTCTCCCTCTCTGTAACAGAAATAGATTAAATTCATCTCTAGAACCTCTTATCAATGAAGAAGGCAAAGGCCTAAATTTGCATCACAACTTTGCTGTTGTTTACTGTACTATTCCTGGTATCCTCCCTGACTGACTACCCCCATGGCCAACATCTTCTGTCTTCAGCTAAAGATAATATTTCAGGTGACAGCTTCAGAATTTTGGTGAGTTATTGAGGTATCCAAGTCTCTCTCATGTATAAAGGAAATACATATTTATTAAACTTTTGTTTTTCTCTGATTAAATTGTCTTTTATTACAAGGATGCATTAGCTAAGAGCACAGAAAGGTGGAGAGAAAATTATTTTTCCTCTCCTACAGAGCAGTCAGCTACAGCATGTTGCCTAAGTGTGTAGTAGGCTATACAATGTAGGTTTGTGGAAGAGCACTCTATGATGTTTGCACAATGACAGGATCTCTTAAGGAGGCATTTTTCAGAAGGCATCCTGTGGTTAAGAGGTACATGACTGCATAATTAGGAGAAACTCTGCTGTGAGGCCATGCACTTGGTTGCTTTTCAAAATTGAGTGTGTATATGAATCCTCTGGAGATTATGTGAAAATGAAGTCAGATTAAATAAATCTGGTGCAAGATGTTCAGTATGTACAAAATGATTAGAAGTCTGAAATCAATGAAGAGCCTTCATTGGAACACCCTCAACTCTGGGGAAGAACAAGTACTGCTCCAAGATCCATCAACAATTATATGACAAAAGAAAGATCCCTACGATGACAACAGTTTGTGGAGCAAGAACCCAGAACCTTTAAGAACAGGGCTGAAATTTAAACCATCATGTACCAATAAAAGCAATATCTAGAAAGTGGCCAAAGAGAAACCAACAAGGTATTTCTACAATACTGTGTCTAAAGGAGAAAGACAAAATGAATAAATTGAGATAGAAAAATACATTTGGCAAAATGAGATCTCAGGCTGTGGTGAGTGATTATGTCCAAAACACACTGAGAAAAATAGTGAGGCCAATAGGGTGCATGCATATAAAATGGGGTACAAAGCATGAGTCCCTGAAAATATTCCCTGCAGCCCGTGGTTGGAGGGTGGGGGAAGTGAATGATACCATGCTTAAGGTACTTCACATAACTGTGGCAAGTTGATAGCTAGTTGATAGCTAGTCGATAGCTGTGCTGCTGCCCCAGGTGAAAGGCCTAGTGACTTTCAGAGCATTCAGTGACTTGTGACATAGCCAGGGGAGGAGGCCCGCCCCGATTGTCTGTCTGTGATGGAAGACTCTTGCCCTAACTAAAGATGGCAGCTGAAAGGAGGTGAAAGATAAGGGGGAACTGTCAAAGGTAGCACAAATGTAGGACAGGCTGGATATGAGATCACGTAGGAAGCTCCAGGTCAGCATTTAAAACTAAGGGTGGGCAGCCAAGAGTGGCATCCATGTGGCTTGAACTGGTGTAGAAGGGCCTCTCTGTTGGCCATAAAGTCAGTAGTGAGCAGCAGTCATGTGGGCTGAGAGAGATGGAGGCAGCGGTGAGGAAGGGGCCATGGGATACGGGTTTTTGGCCGTGAGGTCTGGTGTGTAAGGCGGTGCTATGTGGTTTTGGATTTAGAACTGGAATAAGAAAGAGGGGACCTGCTGGGAAACCTACCTGGAGAACACAGTTGCAGAGCTGATGGAGCTGGGAATTGTAGGGACTTGCCTAACCAAATGCAGATTAGTGCAAGATGCAGGAATGCTGAACTGTGACTGGAAATGCTGAGCCACAGACTTCTGAAAGATGGTACCTCTGACTAGCATATTCTAAGACTGGCCTGGGTTGGCAAAGCAGGGCAGGACTATGTGTTTTAAAGGGAGTGAGGTTTAGCAGCAGAAATACGTCATTATTCTGAATCTATATAACCTGTAAATAAACACCTTTCCTTTTCCCTCAAACTGTTGAATTGGGAGTCCCATTCCGTGGCAATGGGCAAGGGAGCCCCATGGCTGTTCCAGAACAGCATAGGCAGGGTTCTGTAACACATAGACATCTAGATGAAACATTTTAACTGTCTTCATCCTCAGAGGGTAGGCCACTGCCAGTGCAATGTTGCAGTTTATAACTACAGAAGTATGTGGAAGATGTGTAAGTGATTGAGAACAGAATGCTACATAGACTATATCTGATTGAAGTGAGGCTGAAGAACAAAATTTCTGACAAGTTTAATTAAAGTTCAGATGGAATGTTTTTCTTTAAAGTAACCAGAAAAATCTAATATACATGCAGTCATGTCAGCTTTACCTGTTCCTTGTTCTGGGAAACCTCTACTAAGTTCTCCTTTTAAGGCCTCTGTCTGGAATGCTACTTCCCCTGATATTTGCTTGGCTCATTTTCCCATTTTATTCAGGCCTGTGGGAAATTCTCAAACCCTTAGTAGAGAGACCTCTGAATATACGATCAAAAATAAGTTTTCTCTTTACACACTCTTTCGTTGCTATCACAATTTTTTCTTCATCAGTGCCTGACTTTACATGTATGTATACAGATCTATACTTACTTACTACATACTTTTAATGACCACTTTCCCCACTTGAACCCAAGTACACTGATAACAGGAACACTGTTTTGTTCACTACTGTCTCCTTAGCTTAGAAGAGAGTCTGGCATGTAGTAGTTGCTCAGTAAACATGTTGAACTAGTAAATTAGTGAATGCATCTATGCTTTCATATGACCAGATGATATTACAAATTCATTAAAACATGAGTTATTGAAAACATACATCAAATAGTCATGAGAATTACTATCAGTATATCCATAATAGGACACAATTTTTGTGAAAAAAATTGTTTAGCTGTCCCAAAATAATTCACATTATTTTGTTTAACTGCCAAAAGCAGAAAGGTTAAGCTCAGCAAAACTTAGTGTAAAAAAATCTGGGAGTCAAAGTCTAATCTTAGCAAATCTCAGGGTTGTGTATGATAATGTTCTGTGAGAAGCCAAATTACAAGCAATACATGCATATTTAAAAACCCTTTTCCAAATAAATGTTCCACATTTGAGCAATCCCTAGCATCTTCTGGGCTTAAGAGGTTGATCCTAAATGTACTGCGGAACCTGGGCTTCCTGCTGGCATCACAGCAAGTGCCTGCTTTGAGAGCCAAGAGGCTGAGGATCACACACCAACTGGAATGAGTGCTTTGACGTTAACTGGTGTTTGGAAATTGATCTGGTAGGTAATAATGTTCTCTATCTAACTTGTGATTTATTCTAATTTTAAGTTTTTAACACCTACTCTCTGAAGCATAGATGACTCTACAGTTGTGTAATGCTGGGCCTGAGAACCAAAGACTTTCTGGTTTTCCCTCTCAGACACTGATTTATTTTGTATGTTAGCCATAGAAATTTTATGACAGTTTTCATATTTCAGAATTGCCTAAGTACTAAAAATATATAATTTATTAATTTCCCAATTATATTAATAAACTCAGAATATACACATTGCAATTACATTCTTACACAAATTTGGGCAGTTGCAAATATGATTAATATTAGATAAATATTTTTTAATTGATGAGAAAGTCTAAAAAATTCAAGCAAAAGAAAACTTGAAAAAATGCTTAATTCTCAATAACTGTTTTTCCAGAAATCTGTTTTATGAATTGTTAAAATTAAACTGAAGATTGCCAGAGGTTTGCTAAACAATTTGTTGTGTTTTTTTAATTGTTGCTTTCTTGTTTTCTGAATTTGTCTTTTTGCTTGCATATTTTATCAGAAGTGTGTTTACATCAATTAATGTGTTCCAAGTTATGGACTTGGTCTCTTATACAAGAATGTATTCATCTTGAGCAGGATATTGCTAACATCTTCCAATGAAACAAAATTCTGGCAATGATTCTAGCTTAGAATCTCCAATGGAGACTTCCCCATTTTTTTGTTTAGCCTTCAAAAGAAGTGATGGGTGAAGGAAAGGGAAAACTCAAAATCATAAATGTCCAATACATCTGTTCAAAAGGAAGACAGAAATGTATTATACGTTTAGGCTATAACCTAGTCCAACTGCTCAAAAATTCAACCAGGCTTGAATACTTGAAATATCTCTATAAAAATCACTGTCAACATCTATATATTTAGCACTGAGTGGCATGTTTTAACAATTTGTTGACTAGCTTTAGGGTCAGCCAAAACATAACATTGAAATAGATTTAAAAAAACAAGAATAAATATTTAAAGTGTCACTTTTTCCTTACTGGTTGGTTCTGACTGGGTCTAATATATTAAAAAAATATGGCTTCTATAGGAACTATCAAGTTGAGGCAATGAACAATTCTATTATATCAAGGGAAGAATAAATTTTCTTTCTCTAAGTAAACAAACATAACCAATACATTTTAAAAAGTTAATTATTCAGATTGAAAAATGACTAATTTATTTTTATTTAGACAAAGCAAAAACAAGTATTTTTTCAACACAGTAAATCAAAAAATAATTATTATTCTGATGGCTTATTTGATAACACTGAGACAAATATTTAGGATTCTGTTACTATACCCATGTTTAAATTCTTGCATTTAGAATAAGAATTGTTAAAATACAAGCTCATATTTTGAGATAAAACTGCTATTATTGTGATTATCATGGTGCCATAAATACAAACAAAATTTTTTTGAAATGGAAATTTTTTAAAAATTCTCACCTGAGGATATGTTTATTGAATTTATTTTTAGAGGGAGGACGGGTGGAGGAGAGAGAAATGTCAACGTAAGAGACACACATTGACCCATTGCTTTTCATAATGCACTCCAACTGGAGATTGAACCTGCAACTTTTTGGTATAGGGAATGAGGCTAAGCCAACTGAGCCATCTGTCCAGTGCATACAAAAATATTTTTGAAAGAAAAAGCATCATCAGAATAAGCATCATCTCTTCTAGTTATCTTGTCATGCAACAAACCACACCAAAACTTAGTAGCTCAAAATAAGAAGTATTTATTTATTCATGACTGTATTTGGGTCTGGGTCAGCTGGGTAGTTTTTCTGCTCTTGTTTGATGTTACTTGTGTGAAATCAGTTACTTAAAGAATTGACCAGAAATTAATATCCCAAGACAGCCTCACTTGTGAGGCTGGTGGTAACTTGGCCTGCAAAATACAATGCCTAGAATCTTCTTTATATAACTTTCTAGCAGGGTAGTTCAGGTTACATACAGAGAGACAGTGTTTCAAGTCAGGCCTGGAAACTTTAAGACTTTGGAGGCTTAGGCTCAAAAGTTACATAAAGTCATTTTGTCCTCATGCCATCGGTCAAAACTAAATCAAAGGCCAACTTAGATCCCAGGGCTTGGGAAAGAATCAAATTTGATGTGAGAAATTGAAAATATTTTGTGGCCATGCTAAAGCTTTTTTATTTCAACTTTTTTTTTATTTTTAAAATTTCATTTATTTATTTTTTAGAGAGAGGGGAAGGGAAGGAGAAAGAGTGGGAGAGAAACATCAATGTGTGGTTGCCTCTCACGTGTCCCCCACTGGGGACCTGGCCTGCAACCCAGGCATGTGCCCTGACTGGGAATCAAACCAGCGACCCTTTGCTTCACAGGCTCCTGCTCAATCCATTGAGCTACACCAGCCAGGGCTTATTTCAACTTTTATAACAGAAAATATCCAAGTATTTCTATTTTGGAAATTTTAAATTCACACCATAGAAGAGGGGGCTGAGAACAATATCATATTGTTTGGCCACTCTTGTGCTTTACAGTCTTTCAGTAATAAACAAAGATAACATTTGAAGAGTTTATTTCTGAGAGGAGAATATTTGGGAGAAGGTCATAACTTAAAGACACAATGAAATGAAGGTAAGTAGATGTGAGTTGATCATTTGGGGCTGGTCTTAGTGACAAAATATTCTTTTACAAAAATACTCATCACAAAAAAACTACTGTATATTCTAATACATTTACACATATTTTTACCAGTTAATACTGTGTGTTTATAGTCATGTAAGGAAAATCCTCTGATTTGCAATGTGTGTATGGAGGACCTTGGAAAATGAAGCAGCTTATTAAGCCCAAATCTTCACAATTTTGTATTAGGACACTGATGAAGTTGGTACCTGGACTGCATTTTGAGAAACACTAAGGAATGTGATCATCAGAAAATATCCCCAGAAACATAGGTAATGAAAATAAGAGTTAAAGTAAACATGTTTTTAATGGTTATGGTATATTTTTAAAAAGCTTTATCAGATAGTTAAAACTATTACTATTGTTATAAAAAATCAGTTATATAAGTTTAAATGTGACTCATGCTTCCTGTAAAAAGCTGAGCTAAAAGACAAAGTTCTTTCTGACTTTAAGAATGTGAAATTAGGAGAAATGGCCAAACGAATTTTCTTGTTTTGGGAATTTACTACTAACATTTAAGTCCTTAATTAAGCGATTTTCAAAAGAAAACTCCAAATACACATTTGTGAAATCTAGTTACAAATAATAAGAATCTGAAATCAGCTCAAGGTGTAAAAATTCAGTTTCCTCTTATGTGAGTCACTAAAACAAAAGGAGGATTTTATTTTCTTTATTTTTTAGTTGCATTATTTGTTGGCAAATTGGCTATTTATTGAGGTTAAGGAGATGAGCTTATGAGTTTTGAAGATATGAATTACCAGATACGAAAAAAAATCACCAAGTTTAAACAGATGTTATATCTGTAAATCCTCCCAATGAGCACAGGAATCAAGGCAGCCCTAGTTCCAGCCTCGTTTGTGACATGCCATATGGACTGTGACGACCAAGTCCAGAAACACAAGTTAGGGAGTACAAAAAGAATAGAAGCTTTAAGTTGCAAATCCTATAACTTTATTTGTTTTCATCCCTTCTGAGTTTCAAGCAGATCAGTTTAACATGTTAACTATCCCAGTGTTTGTGTCTAAACTTAAGTGGCAAATAGTGGTATTTCTTCCCACTTTTTTGTTTCATTATAATTGATAATCACCCAAAATGTCTACATCGCCATTCTGATTGCTTTTAGAATATAAAATAAAATGCCATAGTTACTCAAAAGTTGCCAATAATTATTATTTCTGGTATTGTTTCATTTATACATTGTACATCTAAGTTGTTTCTCAAAAAAGCTTCATTTTCTGTGAAACATAAATGCTCATCTCTATAACCAAAAGTGAGAGATAGGGCTTTCCTGCACAAAAACATATTTAAATGCAGTCTTAAATAAATAATCATCTCCAGATCTTGTATTTCAGCATAAGACATTGAAGTTGGCAGTCAAGTTCTCGGCAGAATTGGGGTTAAAAAATACACATAACCGTTTACATGAACCTTAAACAAACTTGCAGCGGCATTTTTCTTTCAGTCGACTGACATTTTTCTTTATGTTTCGTCAGTTATATCTGAGTGATCAGACAGCCACTACACGTGGTACACCCACCAGGATTATTATCTAGACCAAAGGCCCAAAGCTCATTGTAGCAGGCATGTAATTCTTTACAATGTATGCCACGTTAACTGTGTTGGGTTATCTATTCAACAGCTGACTGAGCTGGGCTCTCAAGCTCTTCTCAACAACCATGTAAGAAGCGATGACAATTGTACTACTTCATAACAGCTGCATGGAACTCTGACACACACTTCACAGCAACCAGTCATCTATATAAACCAATTTCAGAAGCAAAATTGCATGGTGCCTCCACTCTGTTATAAACACAATGATATCCACTCAAAGCTGATAAATGTGCTATATTTCTCTGGGGCTTAAAAGAATAAGTTTGTTTTTTTGTTGTTTTTTTTTGTTGTTGCATCTGAGGTTTCTTTCTCATGAATTAAGCCTCTTTTTAGCCATTAATTTAGAACTTTATTTAAAAAACAAACATTTTGTATTTCAAATATCTATAAAATTAAGAAACTTCACTATTAACATTTTGGTTCTTCAACTAAAAGCTTTTCTACTTTTTTTTTTAAGTGTGAGCTCCAGACTCTCCTAACCGATGATCTGAAGCAGAAAACAAAAAGAAGTAATTAAGGTCTAAAATACTTCCCTATACCGCAGCAATTTGCCACTTAATTACAGTACCTTTGCATTGGATTAAATGCAATACAATCCTTATTATTTAATAAAACGTCTACAAGCAACCTGAACGACTGTTAAAATACATAAATGTTAGCCACTATGTTTAGTGAATAATAAAGCTTTGATGGATCAGTTAAATAATTGAAATAGATTCAAGTGAGATAAAGAGCTTGCTAATATTTTTAAATATACAAATGTTAATGATGCAGCTTTTTGAATGGGGCTTAAAAGGACATGGGTAAAAATTTCCATTCCAGTCCACTTTCCTTGGTTGGCTGCCAGGTTACATCAGTGTCATGCAAATTGTTCTTGTTATATTAACACTGGCTGGACTTTTTCTGGACAGACCTCATATACTTGGTTTTTGCATTGTGTTAATTTTTTAAAATTTTGCATGGCTCCAGAACAAAACAGAAACAAATTTTTTATGTTTATATTAATGACAGATATATATTTTTATACAGACATTTATATATTTATGTATTTGATATCATTTCAGAGATTTAAAATTATATACACATATCTACTTTCACTTTATCCTAATATTTCTATAGAAAATCAGAAGAATGAAATCTTTGAGCTAAGAGAGTAGCAAACATACTTCATTTCCTAGAAAACATCCTTCAATAAATCATAATTTATTAATATGCTAGAGCTTCATTGCAGAGAATAATTCAATTTATGTCTAGTGGTGTTTACTGCTTAAAGAATTGAGAGAAGTATGTTATTGTACTATTTGAGCTATATGATCTTATGGAATAATAGTAAAGAAATTACCAATTTCTTAATGTATACTATACCCTGACATAATTTCTGGCATGATTTAATAGCAATTGTAGGCTATGACACTTACTGTAGTGATAAATGTTAGTTTTAGAAATGGGGTCCCTATCAGTTCTTATTTAAAGGATTTCTGTCCTTTGGAAAAAAAGTGTTCAGATGGGTACTGGACTTATCAGGGTGATCACTTTGCAAGACATATAAATATCTAATTACTCTTTTGTATACCCCAAACTAATGTAATATTAAATATCAACTAAAATCAAAATATAATTTAAAAAAGAAAAAATAGTATGTAAACAAATGACCTAATACATGAAATCTAACAAGGCTAAATAATTTTCTGCAATCATATGCCAAAGTTCTGATTGTACATCAATTATCATTGTCTGAAATCATTAAATCACTTTGAACACTGTGGTCATTCCCAGTAAGAGGAAATTAAGGCATTTGGTGGTTGTGATTTTCTGAAGGCGAAACAAATAATGAAATATCAGAACAAGGAGAAAGAACCTGGTCACTTCAAAGTCCTGTGCACTGTACACACAGTCCTGAAAGGGGCTGCTAATGAAAATCTGAGATTTAAAGAAAAAAAGGAACTTGCTCAGGATGATTCAAGTAAAAAAAAAAGTGAAAAAAGTTTGTATTTTGACTCCCAAAATGCCAGTGCATTTTTCACTAGGGTACATTTTCTTCTCAAAAACTAAAATTATTTTACTGGAAGGAATACAGTATTTTTTATGGAATCCAAGGTCTGGTAAGATAGTTAAACCTTTTAAGGAATTCAATCCATGTACTATAAAATCAGGAATAGAGATTGCTCTCTCTGCCTTCCCTTTTTTCTCTTGAGATTGGCATTTTTGCATTAGCGTACATTTAGTTCACCACGTTATTGTTCAGGCTGTCTAGGATGTTGGAGAAAGAGAACCAGTGCATTAGGAGATGGTATAGCTGGATAACTAACTTAAAGCTCAAAGGAGGATGAAGGGTTTTACACACGTGGAAAAGCAATGGTTTAGATGGACCCCTTTACAAAAGGAACAATTGGGGAAATGAGACATTTGTTTTGCTGTGCAATTTATTTGGTTGTACAGTTGTATTCACTTCCGTGTTTTATATATGCAAAAAGAGCGGTAACCTGCTGGTGCAGTGGGGGAGTTTCAGAAGAGGGATAGTTCCTATTAAGTTTAAAGAGGTGAAAGAAATGTTTCTTGAAAAGACTAAAAATTAAAGAGAGTTTCTGTATAATTAGACTGAAATAAGTATTTGAGGAATGCAGACAGAAATATTGTAGAAATGTAGACAGTGAAGTGGAAGAGTCAGGAAGAAGCAATAACAGGAAGTATGGCAAAGATTATTACTGATTAGAAGAGCCAGCAATTTGGTCAGTGGCCACAGCTGAGTGGGATATGAGGAATGGTTGGATTTATTGTTCTTGAGATTATGGTCTTGTGTAAGCTGAAGACCAGATTGTCAGACCTAATGAGGTAAACAGACTGTTCATCATTCAAACAGGACTTCATTCAGATGTTGGTCTGCTTGTTATTGAATACAACACCCCATCTTCGTCCCCACCATGATTTTGCACAGACTATAGGACTGTAGAACAGCTTGGGAAAAATGGTCTTTGCTGATGATTTTTTTATAAATCTCTCTGGCTGACATCCTGGTCACACATTGCATTTGTTTTGTGGTTGCTCTTTTTCAATTTTTTAAATAGGTGTTTGTTTACAAAAACATTGTGATACCAATAAAAAATTGAAAAGTTATAGAAAGACAGAGTGAAAAGAAAACCCCCTTTCTACTATCTGCCAGTATAGTAGATGCTGTGTGTATTGGATCTCCATGCCTCACCCCCTTCCCCTTGCAGGATGGAGACCTTCAATCTCACAAGCTGCTGGGAGTGTTGGCAGATGAAAACTCTCTCAAGTATGGCCCTCAGCTGAAGATCTCTACTTTGCTCCTCATCACAGCTCCTCTTGGGGGCAGCCTGCACCCAATGACTGTTGAGGCTAGGGCTGTAAAGAACCAGCCCAGTCTGGTTCAAGATGGGCAATCAGAAGGGCCATCTCAGTTTCACAACTTCCTGTGGGGTCAGGTAACATCTCTGCCATTTTTGTGACTAGACTGTAATTTCTGCCTCTGCCCAATTCTATTTCCTTCACTTCTTTACAGATATTGGTCCCCCCACATGAGCGCCCCCCTAAAAAACCTTACACTTTCTGTTTCATCATCTGTTTCTAGGAAAACTCAGACACATGGTATCACACTTTCCTTTTCCTAACAACTCTTATTAGTCAGTGTTTCAGGATAATTCACATAAGAGGAAAAAACGTTTATTTAAAGGGATGTTTCCTGAGCTGCTACAATGTTGCATGAATCTCAAAGGTTGAAGATTGCTTTATAAATATGTGAATATAACCTTAGGATAAATTTCTACTAGTCAAAGAATCACTTTGTGAAAGGGCACATCCATTTTAAAATTTAAATATAGTGCTCTTTAAAGAGATTGTAACCTCTCAGGGCAGATCTTTGAGCTTGACCAAACCGTGGATGAAGAATAGTTCTCATAATTTTATTTTGTATTTATCTCATTGCAAGTGATTTTTAGACAACTTTTTGTATGATTATTTGTGCTTCTCTTCATTTTACTAGGTACAAAATATTTTATTGTGTTGTTGCTCTTTTTCTTATTGATATTCTAGACTTCATATTATTAAAATTAAAATTCTTGTGTGTTATTTAATTAGAAGTTTTTCTTTGACTTTGTCATGTATTTTCCTATGCAGAATATTTTAATTGTTCATGTATTTGTAGTTATCAATTTTTTATTGTACGCTGTCTGAAATTTTCATTGGTAGAAAGAATTTTACCACTTTGAGATTAATTTTCAAATCTAGTATAAATTCTTATAGTTCTTTTATAGATTTATGCTTGTTTTTTTGATAAAATGTGATCTATCTTGAGGTACATCTTCAGGTAATAAACTAACTGTATGGAGTAGTACTTATCTGAGAGAAGCTCATTCATTGACCAAAAATCTTTTCTTTCAATGTTTATTTTTCTCATTAGATTTTTTCTGAATTTGCATTTAAGTAGTGCTTATTTGTATTAATTCACTCTTTCAATTTTCTTTTAGTCTCATCTATTATTTACTATATATGTATTTTTGTCAGTTTATTTTTCATTAGGTTGACTAAATGTTTACAATTTATTGGTTTTTTTGAAAGGAAAACTATTAGATTCATTATTGAATTATTTTTCTACATTATATTAATCTCTGCTTTCTTATAATTACCTTCTTCACAATCCTTCAGGTTTATTTTGGTTTATTACTTTAACTTACTTTACTTTTAGGTCTTACTTGTATATCGATATAAATATTTAAAGCAAAAATTTTCATTTGAGCATTCTTTAATTGATCACAGAGTTGATGTGTAAGCTTATGTTATTATTTTTCTAAACACTTTAAAATTATTAGTTTCATTTCCTCATTGACCCGAGAAGTGTTTAGGAGATGGTGGTGATTTTCCATTTCCACTTCACATGCCAGGGACTGACTTTGTTGTTGCTTATTATTTTACTGGTCCATATCTGGGTATTGCTTGTTTTTTATCACTTCTTTTTAGGATAAAATATGTCATTTTAATTTACAGATTAAGATTTTCTAAAATTTTTGGAAACATATTTTTTCTGTTTCTTATCCTTATGAATATAAAATATGAGTTATTTTTTGACTATAGAAACATTTTCTCCAATCTTTTTAAAGCCCTCATTTACTTGCATTTTATTTTAAAACTTTTATCTCCTACCTACTGTACCTTTACTGTTAATTTTATTTTATTATTTTATTTTATTCAGAAATGAAAATTTTATTGGAGCTGCTTTCACTATGGGCTTTACCATATCACACATTTTTTCTGATACTCTACTCATCTGATTACCACCAGCTCATGTTTAGCTTTAGTTTTAAATTCTAAGACTTGTACATCTGCTTCAGGCTCTTAGTTTATAAAGACAACTACTTTATTGAGGTTTTTATGTATTTATTTAACTCAGAGCAATGTTTTTGTTGCAATTTTTGTCTGCTCCGTGACGACGTTTTTCTGGTGTGTGTCTTTCATCTACCATTATCTCTTGTTCTTTCTTATATTTTCCCTTGCAATGTCTTTCTTTAGATATTGTACTACTTTCCTGTTGATTATTCCTCTATAGTGCCTGTGCTCATTTCTTTTTTTTAATTATTCATTTTTTAATAAATCTCCCTGAACACGTTGTTTATAGGCGTAGGTAGAGAAGGGGCCAATGACATCTTCCATGTGTTGGCAATTGTGAACTTCTTCCCAAGGCAGAACATCTCTCTCTTACTCAACGTCACTATCACAACGCTTCTGAAAATTTGGTTCCAGCCTAACATCTGTGTTTCCTTTTGTGTCAGTGTAGGTGCTGGCTACCAGTGCTAACACCCATGCCCGCTCCTTTACTCCCAGCGACAGTGTGCTTGATCTGCTCTTTAGCGTGAACCTCTTTTGGGGGAATTCTGCTCTGCCACGTTGAGATTTGCAGTCACAGGCTTCTGTCAGCATCCTCATATATCTCTGTTTTGTTTTCCTTCTATTTAATAAGCAGCACTTCTCCATCAATTGTAGTTTGAGGTGATAGTCATCTCCTAGGTTTGCCAAGAAAGAATAATATATGCTTCTGTTTCCTGTTTTCCTAGTTGTTTCGAAGTTATTTTTCAGAAGAGAAGGGAATTAGATTTTTCTATATTCAAGAGGAAGTTTTCTCCATTTGATTTTGAAATGCACTGTGGAATTTTATTTTGATTTTTGCATATTTAACTTCATTAAAATGTTTTCTAAGATTCGTATGTCAGTATGGTCCATTGGATAACAGGGCTGCCTGACATCAAAATGACTGACGATAACCTACCAGGTGAGCAATTATTATCAAGAGAAAATAAATGTTTTTATAGCCCTATAATCTAAATATATGTTTAGGCCTTCCTAAATATTGTCAGCTATTCATTGTTATTATATAATCTAAGTCATTTTTAAGTCTACTGGACTTCAGTAGCAATTGAAACTTAACATAGTATAAAGCCTGAAAATCCTGTATCATATACACCAAACCCTAAATATGGGCAAGTGTCCTTTGACTCCTTTAAACTCCATATCACAGTGAATATGTGGGTGCTTAAGGGAAAAGTGACCTGAATTACTTTTTAGAATGGCCCACTGAAGAGAGTCTGTAAAAGATTATTTTTGCTTCATGAGAAGAAATGGTTAATATTTGTTTGTTCTGGTTTTATTTACAGGTGGAATAACTTATCTTTGATACATATCTTTTATTCTCTCCAGACTATTGATTCTATGCATCATTTCTGGAATTGAGGCATGCATTCCACAAAGTTTAGAAGAGTTGTAGAAGAGGGTGTTACATTATCTCTTTCATGATAGAGTGTTGTATCTATGCCTCCTATTAACTGTTTGGCAGGAAGGAAATGGCTTAACTTTCTATTTCCTCATCTAGATTGAGATACTTTCTAAGTTCCTTAAAACTCTAAATTGGTAATGTCTCAATGATTCAGAGTAAATCCAATTATTTCCACTAAAAAAGACATACTCGAATTTGGATTAGAACCATATGGCTTGGATATTAGAGTTTTGGCCCATATATAACTCGTAATCCATTTCTCTCCTACCAATGTGTGCTAATTTACATTTCAAAACAGGGTGATATTTTAAAATCTTAAGATATTGCAAAAATAAGACTCAACTGAACCAAATTCTTTCTAAATTGAAAAAAGATGGATAATTTAAAATGAGAAACACTTCCAAGTTTGGATGCAACCAAAGTAATATATATTTTTCTTTCCTAGAGTAATATATTCTTTCACACCAAAATCATTACTATGTATCAAAATGCTAGAAACTATAATCCTGATGTGTTGTAGAATTCCCAAGCTGGATAATATTTTGCCTGATTATAGTACTAATGAGATTTTTGCCTCAATATATATTTTAGTGAAGGCATTGTCCTTTTATTTGAAAAATAAAGGAATCTTAGATGGTAACTTTCTTTTTTTTAACATAAGTTGAATATCTTCCTAGAAAGTAAAGTTTTGAACAAAAATATTCCTAGAACTGTATATTTATAATTAATGTCTCAACATGGTCCCTAATGCTTTTACTCTGCAGCTCACATTTTTTTTCCTAAGGATCAGCCAGAATAAGCACTGGCTTTGTTATAGGGCAGGCTGACACAAAGAGCCATATGTGCTCCAATGACACGGCACGAGGAGATAGACAAAGGCCTTTACTATGAATTTGCTTTTAAATTTAAATTGCTACCTGAACCTGCTTTTATATTTTTACAGTTAATCTACATCATTTCTGTTTGCCAGCCTATATCTGCCAAATAAAACTCGCGAATCAAACGACTGGTGTGCAAAACAGAATGGTTTGTTCCAATCCTGGCAGACATTTGTTCTATTCCATTTCTTATAACTATAATATCTAATTAAAGTCTTTAAAATCTTCACTAAGTCAAGGTATGTCAGGTATATAAAAGGAGGAAGAAAAGGGAATCGATCAATTATTATAATCAAATTGTCCCTCAATAACACAAATATCTGCTTTTTCTGCCACTGTCAATTCCATCCAGGCCTTTGGCACCTGGTTCCATCAGAACAACTAATGGTTTACATGAACCTGAACACACTGCTTTCACAAAGTCATGAAGTTCAACTGTATGATGAATTTACTATGCCTTTCAGAACCATTCCACTGTAACATATTTAGTTAATAAACACAAACTCTTAGGGAAGGTAAACAAACTGCCTTCATAAATGATTACATTGTCCTCAGGCATATTTTACATGTAAATAGTAAAGTTATGATTAATAGGTTATCTAATACATTGTAAAGGTATATGCAAACAGTTCAGTAATAGTGGATTTGCAAGGCATTTTGGTTTCTAAAGGATTGTTGTGTCTTCAGCCTTGTATAACTTTGGTCATCAAATCCATGGCCAAGTGAAAAGCAAGTACCTTTTTCTTTGTGCTTAAATGTTCTTCCAAAAGCTGTAATTAGTTTTAATCTTTTCTGAATATACAGAAAACCTGTCTGCCCTATACTACCCCACAATAGTTAGAATGGGTGAAATTCTTGAAACATAATCTATACACAAGTTTTTGACTCCACATTGGGTCTACCTTCCTATTAGCACTAATAAGCTGATGCTTTTTAGTATTGCAATGAATAAAAATAGATGATTTTCTTTCTGTAAGATCTGTGAGGAATTGTAGTTGTTAAAATGCTGATTTATAACCAGGAAATTTTACTGTATTCAATGTAAAAGATATTTCTTTAAGAAGGTAACTGAAAGTAACAGATTGAACAGCAATTCCATTAATCTTATTCTATAGTGTTTTTTGTTGTAATGACTTCTTATTTTTTTAATCATATTTTATTGTTACTCTATTACAGATGTCCCAATTTTTCCCCTTCTACCCTCCTCTGCTCATCCGACCACCCACTCCCACAGTGAACCCCTACCTTGTTGCCCATGTCCATTTATACTTGCTCTTTAACTAGGCCTATTTAAATTTGAAATAAGGATCATGTTCTTCATGAACAGTGAGGGTTTCACTGTTAATTAGAGTCAGAGAAGATAGTCCTAAAGAAGGGATAAGAGATTATAATAAACAAGGTAAACATTTTTTTCTAAATATATCCAAAGACTTATGGTTCGTGTCTGCAGTGGCTCCACTATGATTTTTACATAACTATTTTTGATGGCCTTCTAAAGTCCAAGATAAATGACCTTAAAACTCTTCCTCCTCAAACTGCCCTGTATATGAATACAATGTTGACTATTTCTCTCCATTGTGAGGATTCCAAACTGAAATCTCTCTTTTTCTCTGAATAGTATCATGATTCCTTGATTTTCTTGATGCTATTCCCTCAATTTGAAGTTGAATCATTCTCTATGCTAGTAGGCAGAATCTTTCTCCCAGAAGAATTCACCCCAAATGTCACCAGTTATATTGAGAACTTTCTCAAGTCAGAATGTTTTCATATTTATTTAGATTCTAATTATATCATTATCTTAATCCTTTCTATTATAATTGTATATATTCATTCTCTTTTTCTATGGAAGGTGGTAAAATGTAATAGCTTTAGTCCATTGGCCCTGTGTATGAATTTCAGCATCTCTGACTTTCAGCTTTGTTGAAATGGGGTGCAGAGTGTGGGGTCCCCAAAATATAGGAGATGTTCCCCACAGCCCTTGGTTGGGGGAAAGGAGAGCAGATGATATGAGTTAAGATATGTGTCATAACAGTGACAAGTTGATAGCTATGTCCTTCTTGAAGGGAAGCATACTGCCAGCTGGGTGAAAGTTCTGTCTCACTTTCAGAGTGTATAGTGCCAAATATGAGGTCATTTAGGAAGCTCTGGCTCAGCATTTAAAATAGGCGCTGGTCTGCCTTGAGGCAGAGAGAGTAGGTGGTGGCCATGAGAAGGAGAGCCATAACGAAGGAGCCATGAAGTAAATGGATTCAGCCATGAGGTCTGGTGTGGGAGGAGGTGCTATGCTGTTTTGAGTAATGAGATGCCATGCAGTTTTGGATTAAGAGCTGGAGTAAGAAAAAGGAGACCTACTGGGAAACTTGCCTGGAAAACATGGTGCAGAGTTGATGGAGCTGGGAATTGTGGGGACCTGCCTAATGAAGCATGGATCAGCAGGAGACGCCTGGAATGCTGAGCCATGGACTTCTGTTTTTCAGAAAGACAGGAGCTTTGACTGGTTTATTCCAAGACTGGCCTGGGTTGGCAAAGAGGGGCAGGACTATGTGTTTTGGGGTGTTTTAAAGGGAGTAGGATTTAACAGCAGAAATCTACCATTATTCTGAAACTGTATAACCTGTGAGTAAACAACCCCCTTTTTTCTCCCCAAACTCTTGCATTGGGGGTTCCACTTCTTGTCAGTGGGCAATCGAACCCCACAGTTATTCCAGAATTGCATAAGTGGGCTTCTATAACATTGTGGCTCTGGGCAAATTAATTAATCTTTCAAAGCTTCAATTTCTTTGCATTCAAAATGGGACTAGGGACAATCGTGGAGAGAAGGGGAAGGGACTAGACAAAGAACATGTATGAATGACTCATGGACATGGACAACAGTGTGGGAATTGACTGTGGGAGTGGGGGCAGCCTGGGTCGAGGAGGGCAAAGGGAGGGAAATTGAGGCAATTGTAATAGAATAACAATAAAAACAATTAACAAATAAAATGGGAATAAATATTGTCAACATAGTTTTGAAGAGATTAGATAATATCAAATATGTGAAACCTTCAGCACATTATCTGAAATATCATGGAACTTAACTAGATTATGATGATCTGAATGGCAGGATCTATGTTTTATTTACTCTCATGTTTCAAATGCCTGGACCAATATCTTGCATATATATCTGACTTTTTCAACTTTCAGAAGCTCCAAAATCTCCTAAAGAACATTGGAAGAAACTAACTCATAATTATGGACAACACTGTAACTGTGAAGAGAATAAACATGATGATGTTAAGCCACTAGATAGAGTTTTCAGAGAAAAAGATAAAGACTAAACTTCATGTACTCATATCCTCAAATACCTCACCTACAGGGTGATATAACCAAATCAGTCAATGGAAATAATCATAAACTATAGCACAAGAAACTCATGCATCATGCCTAGCATCATTTTATGGTTATGTGATGTGCCGCAATTCCCAGTGGCTCTCAAAATTTCTGTTTTTCATCTATCATCTATCAAATGGGTATTATCACATTGAATTAAGGCATTGTTAATGGAATAAAATGGAACGATATTTGCAAACATATTTGTGAAATTAAAAAAAAGATACTTGAAGCCATTCTCACCTAATCTTATACTCACAGTTTTAAAATTTATCAGCAAGTAACGTTGAATGTTTCCATATCTACAAATACAGACAATAATGTCTGCCTTGCAAAAAGAAAAGTTACGAAAATTAAAATTAATATATAAATTTTGTGTTACGTAGTAGATGCTCAAATATACTCATACATATTATAAGACTTTTTTATTATAAGGAACTGACTGGAAATACCAAATTAAGGATAACAACTTTGACATTTCTGTTAATACATTTTACCAGGGATTTATTTCTCAAGATAAGTCAATCTAGTTGAACATTTTAACTTTTGAAACTTTACTTTTCTTATTTCTTCTACTACAAAAATGGATGTAAATCTCTGAGTTTATCATCAGTGACTCAACTAAAACACTTAGTATGTCCATTTAAAAGAAACAGTGTTTAGGTTATCTTTATTTTAGCACCTAAAATATACCACCTTGCCCAAAGAAATTGGCTCCTATTAGGAACTACTCCTAAGAGGGGGGTCACTGCATGTAAAGCCTTAGCACCATAATAGAAGTGAGCATTTCATATTTTAATTTGGTCAGGTAGGCCATACCCTGCCAAGAGAACTTTATAACTACTTAATATTTCCCAGTCATTTGAATATAAATAAGCTTGTCAAGGAAATTTGGACAATTTTTTATTTTTATTTTTTTAAGCAACCATGTTTGGCAGCCACATTTTCCCAAGATCACCCAGCTTTAATTTTAAATTTCAAAAGCCTCACATTTAATCCCTTGAGCTGGCCTGGTACCTTGCACCATCTGTTCCCATGGTTTTGTTATAACAGTGAGCACCTGCAGAGTTTTGCAACATTCAAGCTGACTGTAGACAAAAATCAAAATAATTATAATTTTCATAAAGTAAAGACTTCCATTCAGACACTACAATCCCATCTAACATGGGTTTTGGAAAATCAATCTTGCTCATAATGTGTTTCATATGGATAAGGGTAATTTATTTCTATTTTGTTTTTGTAGAAGATCAATCCTTTAAAACCTAAGTACAATCGATGTGGAATTCTCACACTCCAGCCAATCCAAAAGACTCTTGTGTATCCTAGTCAGTTCTCAGACCAGGCTTCTTTCTGTATTTTGATCAGACAAGGCCATCGGCCAATAGCAGAGATAATGTTAGCCCTTTTTTTTTAAATTGCTCAGACTTTTTGTTGTTTTGACTGTTTATATTAAGAACAATGAGACAACATTTTGGATTTGAACATTTCCATTGTCAATAGAATGCAAATCATGCATGTATTATCCATTAAAGACAAAAGGGGGAAGATACAGTGAGTGCTCCTCCTCACCACATCTTTGAGACAGAGAAGGTATTCAGATAAGCACAGGATTCTGTATTAAGGAGCCTGAATTTATGGCACAATCAGTGCTTTCTAGTAGCTAAATATCTCCCCAATAGGTTGATCATCTGTAAGTCACTAGAGAACTATTTATGCAGGCTAAATAAAGATCTTATAAAATGGATAACCAAGAATTAATTTGTTCATTGTTTTGGTATTTAGAAAAAAAAAACTTCAGTGTCGACAATGCCGATCTTTTCATGTCCCATTTTAAAAGTATTGTTCTTTTATTCACATTGCATTTCTGAGATTCTTTGAAAGCTTACTTTGAGTTTTGTTTGAGTCTACTGATAAGGAGCTAAATATGATGCTTGACTTATGTTTAAATGGGAGTAACAGTTCTGTAGTATAACACTTTCTCACTAAGACATGGCCAAATGCATGGTAGAACATTGTAAGAAAATTGAGCAGTATCTCTGTAACACTGGAGTTCAATCAGCACCACTTATGGACACCCCTACAAGAATGTTAACTGATATGGAGTATGCCTGTTGGCATTATGGGGACACAGTATAGCCATCAAAAGTAATGTGATTTCTAGAGGAACAGTAGGAATAAAAGTGCTGCTCAATTCAGATGGTCAAAAAGCATTGGGATCTTGTACAGATGGTTCTGCTGGTGGTGAATTTGTGATAACTAATCAATGCCCAATAAAGTGGTGGCAACTACCTACTGGAGTTACATCAGAAAGTAGACTATTCAACAGGTTATGGGAGGGTTGATCCTAGCCAATACGTAGCACAACTTAAATAAAGTCCTTAATTCCTTCCCCAGGCTCTCATTTAACACATTGCTTTTATTTTCATTAAAGTGCTTATTGTTATCTGAGATTGCATTATTTATTTAAACTTTGTTGTTGTTGTTGTCTGTCTTCCTTGATAGAATGTAAGCTTAATACAAACTAAAGCCAAGTCTCTCCAATTCTTAGTGGCCAATAAATATTTACTGGGTAAATGAATGAATAGAAGGACTGTACTTTAATCACAGCATTCTAATCACATGTTCATTCTTAGCTACCAGCTTGACTTCTCTTACTTATGATAACATATTGAGACTTTCATCACATACTTTAAGTCCAGACAAGTTTTATACTCTTTTATTCCACCTTATATTAATACTTTGAGAAACACAATTCTATTTTAAAATCAACAAATAATTAGAATTCAAAATTAGTGTCCTGAAAATAAAAAACACCAACATTGATTTTTATAAAGATACACTTCTGTTATGTCCAAAATTTATCTCTAAAATTATACATTTTATTACAGGTTGATTACATATAAGATACCTATGTTAAAAAAATGTTCTTAACCTTATATTTGAAGCATTCATAATCTGTGAGAAAACTTGCAGAAATAAAATATTTGAATTACTATTAATCACAATGTTGAAATTAAAATATAAAAACTCTGGTTATTTAAGGCAACATATAGTCCTTTGATTTATATTTTGAATTTTTATAACTGCTCTATCAATGATTAGCATGTAAAACAATTTTCAAAACTTGCATTATAAAAGAGACATAATTATTCATTTTAGTGACTAGTGCTGACCCATCCAGCAAAACTGCTAAATAATCATTTTAACTGTATATTATAAGCTTAAGGACTTTTGAAGGTCAGCATCAACATTTCAAGAATAGTATTAATAACAAGCTAATTCCTAATCAATTTAGAACATAAGCTAAAATATTATATCTTATATAGTGCACTCCCAATAGTAAGCATTATATTTTTAAATGTATGCTTTTACTTAACTTTTGTACAAATGCCACTTTAACAATTCATGCATTAGATATTTGGAAGTGAATCATAAATTTTATTATTATGGAGTCATTAAATAAATATAATATTTTTATTTTAAAACAAGTGTAGAATTAAGGTAAAATTTCATGTCTTGATGCAACGTGAGTGCTTTTTATATGGAAAGTCTTATGATGACTTAATATCAAAGTGCGGTTTCAGGCTAAAGCGTTCTACAAGTGCTTCTGCTTTGTCAGAATTTCCTTTTAGGATTTATCGAGAGGGAGACATTCAGAGTATTGTAAAAAAATAAAACTCATGCTTTATTGTTGTTAAGCTATAAACACTCTATTTTGATTGGTTATAATGCTACCAAAATCCACAACAGTACTTAATTTATCTAACCTTCTGATAGTGAATGTACAAAGGTAAAAATAACAGGCTAGTTATAAACTAGTACTATGGTGATGACATTGTGAATTATTTAAAAAGGGCATATTCAATGTGACCATAGAGCCATCAATCATAATAGACATTGATGAGAAAAAGAGGTTTCAGTCACTTCCTATCTGCAAGGAGAACAATTCTATCTCACAGGTAGCTATGAAGTGCTGGGTGACCTGATGTCACTTGCATTGTTGCTCTACCCTTTGAACGGAGCAAGTAGATTCTCTCAATATTAGAATCGAATGAGTAAATAAATTCGCAGTTCACTGCCACTCTCCTTCCGAGTGCACACTTCAATTTGTCTAACAATAGAGAGGACAGAAAAGCAGAAATCTCTTAAAGCGTGGATGAATTTTTTATGGAATGTTCAAATCCAGCCGCTAAGGATGGGGTTTTAAATGGTAGCAGACACTCTTTTAGAGAGAGCCCCAAGAGACAAAATCTTTTGGAAGTGTTTTGTGCTGAATTAATTCCTTTCCGTGTACACATCCGTAGCTTTCTTCTGGAGCCCAGCTTTCACTAAATTGTTCCACCATTGATCACTGAGACGCCAAATAAAAACACTTCCTTTATCTTTAATATACAGAATGCAGAAGAATTTCAATTTCAAGTGCATAAGAACACTTTTTAAAGTGCATGTGTGCAATACTGCTTTATTCGTCTGCTTTATTCACTAGGGAAATTGGTTCTGTAGAAGAAAAAGGTGGCTGGTTAGGAAATTCTTTTTTAAATACACATACTAATAATTTCAATATCTTTCTTCAGTGCAAGTAATCAGAATCATTTTGTTTACCACAATTCTTCACCTCAAAGTTTTCAACATAAATGTTAATAGTGAATGCATACATTTTTATTATTTAAATTTTTAATTATCACTTTCCCACAGTCACAGAATCCTACAAAATCCTCTGGCATTTACAAACCAAAAGGTACAAGATATGTGCAATTTTTCTACATGGGTATATAATAAAACCCACTATCTCATTTAGCACCGTCACATTTCATGACATAAATCCAGGAATGCCAAGGAACTTTTCTTTGCAAACATCCTCTTAAAAATGTGTGATTGTTAGTAAATAAACTTTCTTCCTTTACCGCCATCCTCCCTCACCCTCCTTTAGCCACAGATGATTACCTCTCCCTGTAAGAATGGAAATATGAAACGTTTTGCGTTGCATTTTGCATCAACAGCACAGTCTGTTGAAGCATGTACGCTACTCATTTTTATTCACTTTACCTCTATAATATATTCTGGAAGTATATTCATCTTAATGTAACCTCCGAAACCACTTTAAAAATGTGTACCACCACTTAATTGTTAATAAGAGGTAAATCAAAGATAAAAGATAACTAATTAATTTTCTAGCTCAGTTTTATTTTACTGTAACTGTTTTGAGAAAATATAACAAAACCCCATTAGTGTTAAGGTAAGCCCATGAAACAACATAATATAATGCAAGAAAGACATTTAATAGTGTAGAGGAATGTTAAATTACTAATTAACTCCAAGTTACTGTATAAGAAAGCATAGTAATTTACAGGATTATTGCAATATGCAGCTTGGATTGCCACGAGGGTCAGCTAGGGAGCATTTCTTCCTATCCCCCCCCAACTTTAGTGTGGTGGTTACTGTAAAAATCTTCTCACATTAAAACATACTCTCCTATCCACAGTTCATTGCTGCTAATTAGCAGCAGTTGAGATTTTGCTAGCAGTCATTTTTTTTTTCTGTTAAGCTGCCAAATGTTACCAACTGCTCGAGACTCTCCATGCACAAAGTGTCCAGCTGCCTGGCTTGCACCACAACACTGTGTCTTTCAGCTGTTTCCTGTCAACTTTAACACCTGTGCAAAGAAAACACTAATCGAATTATCTGTATTCGCTTTTGTTATTAGGAGGAAGGTTACCATGAGCGGTCTGGATATTTTGGCCCATGCTCCTCATCTACTTCTAGAAATATACATTGAAACACACACATACACATACCAGGTTGAGACCAGTGGCTCTCTAAAACTTAAATCACTGCCGTATCTGTCACGTCCAAGTCAAGTGTTTTCAGTCTGTTTAAACTTTTATTTAAGCAATAAGGCTCAGGAAAGTCATCTTTTAGTTTTACCTAAATATATAAGAAGAATGCCATAACTTTGATTAATAATTGATTACATAAACCATTCCTACATCAAAGACAGGAAGAAGAGCTGTTCACTGAAAGGCTAGACTATCAAATAAGACTTTGTTGTCTTCAACGCTGCTTTAGAACTGCAGCATCACAGGGTCGGAGGAACATTCGTTTTGAGATTTTAAATAATCATGTCAAATAAAAATGGGTCCTTTTTCTTTTTAATTAAATAGTAGTAGTGTTAAAACACCATAAATTTAGAAATAATCATACAGCCTAATCGTTTCCTGCCTATTCCATTGGCTTTATGACTAATTTATATTTAAACTCCTTGGGAACCTACAATCAGAATGTACATTTTAAAAAATTCAAAGCAACTGTCACTGGTGTCTAATATCTGTGCAAAGGCAGATAGAGACTTAAACATGTTTTAAAACGGAAAGATGTTATACAAGGGACTGAAAGGCTTGCACGATTTAGTTAACAAAATAGCCACTACATTTTATGATTAAAGAACTTTTGATAAATGTCTAGCTCATTGGTTCTTATATTCTATTTATCCTATTGAATCTAATGTTGAATGACTGTAATTGTACAAATGTGTGTATTTACATGAACATTAGCATTACAATAAAGTGAATGAGGCAACCAAAAGAAAAGGAACTAACTTTGGTTCACATAGCATATCTGCTTGATATTATTATTTCCTTTAGATCTTAGTTGAAATACTATATTATAAGTGAACTCATTCTTACTTCTTTTGTACTTTAAAAAGGCAAAGGGATTATAAAATTTACCTCTGACATGAGTATAAAATTTATTGTGCTGACAGAAATGAATCCACTCAGACTGAGATCAAAATTGTAGCCCCAGGGTAACACAGAACAAGTGTCAACTACATTTCACTGTTAAGTTTCACAAAAATTCCCTCCAGAAATTTCAAGCACAATATTCTAAATCTTTATTTATATAACAGTTCAAAAAATAATAGAGAGGGCACATAAAAAGTATAGGTGCTTAGATTTTATAACCATAATTTTGTGTTTTAAGAACAAAATATTCTTTTAATTTCCCCTTTTTTATAAAAAAAGGAATAATAAAGGTATTATTCAGTATTCAAGACTATCATATCAGAGATTTACATACAGAATTCTTGCTAACACAACATAACCTCTTTTATCTATTTAAACTACTCAAAATGTATCTAGTCAAAATTATCAAATAAATACACAGGTAGGACAGTGTTACTATGACTACCAGTCAAATGTTCTACCCCCACCACCCTCCTTCACCCTATGCATGTCTGCATTTGGACAGAGAGACAATTAGTAGAGGTCTTCGAAAGGTTACTCTTTAATTCACGGCAAAAGAGATCATTTTATAGATAGTGGTAAGAAAATGTACAAAAAAAGTTATTTAAAGCCCATACTGTTTAAGCGTCTGATTTTTTCATAAGCAAACGAAGGCTCTCCAGTTGGGAAGCAGGACGTTGAACAGGTCGCTCAACCTCACTGGGCCTCAGTAGCTCAGTCTGTGCGAGGTGGACGGTGACAGCTGCTTTGGAGTCCTGTGCTGGTGCCCAGACAGCCTCGGTTTTAACCCAGAGAACAGAAGGGGTTCATAAGTGTCTGGGGGATGGCAGAACTTGGTGCCAAAATGGTGAAATTCCATGAAACCTTGCTCTCTCTGATTTCTTCGGTATTAAATTTTGCACAGGAAAGGTGGAATAGAGTAAATTCTTTCAAGCTGTGGTATATAACGAAGAAAGATGAAATGTTATTCCTCCCAAAGACACATTTTTGTAGGAGATAGGACTAGTTGATCAATTGGATGGCTGAAAAATGATCCTGTGACGGTGGATTGAGTTGGGAGGAGGGTTAGCTGTTTGGAATCAATGTTCTCACAGCACCATTGAAATTTCATAATAACATCATCCCATCTCACATATATGCCTGCAAATTTGACTTTTTTCTAACTTTCATGTATTAGTCAGAAATTATTTTCTTTGAGGTGTTATTAAAATGAAACATATTATTATTTATGGATGCTGAATGGAAATAGAAAATAATTAAAAAGGACTTCTAGAAAAACAAACACTGCATCTATGGCATAAATTGCCTAGAGGCAGATGATAATCTCTGGTTCGACTGTTTGGAAGAAGATGTGAATATGTTGTCCCTAGGGAAAGAGTTGCCACCAATTAAACTTTGCTTCTATTCTTAGACTCTCATTTCCTCAAATAATCAATTTCTTATATGCTTATATAATATTAACAATGGTATTATTTTTTGGACAAGGCCAATACCAAGTAGTTCTAACAACTTATAAAGAGGACATAATATAATCCTGACTTAATGTAAAAAATTAATAATTCCAGGCAGCGTCGTAAAGATGTATGATGAATGATGATGATGATGATGATGGCCACCATTTGTGACATCATTAGTAGGTGTTAAACATTCATTTCTTCAACAAACAATATAAATTTCCTATACTTTATCAGACATTAGTCTAGGTGGGGGGGAGGAAAGAAATTAACAAAACAGAAAACACATCTGCCCTCTTAAGCTATATTATAGTGGAGGGAAAGAAGCAATAATTGAAAAAAAAACTGAAATAAATGATTAAGTAAGATAACTATTTTAATCCCCATTTCATAGATAAGAAACAGAGGCAGAGTGATAGAATCATTTGCCCACTCCAACAGCTGGTATATGACACAGCTGGGATTCAAAATACATCTATATGTTTTTTTTTCTTTTTTTTAACTAAATTAATGCTACGTCTCAGAAAAGATCCACCACAAGTAAAAAGGTGAAGAGATGACTTCGTGTTGGAGTTCTGCCATGGTTTCTTGGACAAAGAAGTCTCTGGCTCTATTCTTGAAGAAGGCAGAGTATTTAGATAAAATTCACACTAGGCACAATTAGAGGTTTAGGTGAGACATGCACAGAATTGTGGTTGGAAGATAGGAGTTTAATTTGCTTTAATGGAAAAATAGAAAGGTACAAGGAGAAATCAGGTAAAGTCCTTGTTGGAAGAAACTGTGTGACCAATGAAAGGACTTCAACTACCTCACCACAATCCATAGAATGATTAGTTTGTTTGTTTTTGTTTTTAAGTCAAGGAGAAGCCTGATAGATTTGTTATAGGAAAATTAAGCTGGTCACTGTTAATGCACAAAACAATGAAGGAGTGGGAGATTATAAGTCAGGGTGTCTAGTTAAAAGGTTATTGCAATAATGTGAAAATTTAGGTAATTGTAATAGAATAAATCAATGCAGAAAATTATAATAACATAACAAGAAAAAATGATGAACAGATAGGGTTTGGGGTGGGAGCACAACTGAAAAGGAATAAAGTAAAAGATTCTTTTACTTGAACCAAAAGCTGGAAAAGAATGAAGATGTTAAGTTTTAGAAGAACTGAGCTAAAATAATCACAGTCAGGCTCTCAGTCAGCAGCCTACATTCTTAACCTTTACTCCCTGCCATCAACTGTATCTTGCCTTTCCCACACCACCTCAAAGTTCTTTCCACAAAGACAGGCCATTTCATGATTCTAACTCCCTGAAAAATAGCATAGAGTCATCTGATTCTTGATAGATTTTTGTCTTCATCCAGAAGTTTCAGCAACTTTGATGAAACCCACCCACTTGAATAATTCTATTTGTATGTCATATCAATACCAAAACACATGAAATGTTTCTCTTTGTATTCTGTTAATATAGCAATGTTTTACACAGTTGTATCCAATGTACATAGACTATTGCATTCTGCTTTGAATAGGCAGAGGTCATTTACGATGGAGCAGGGTGGAAACGGTGAGGGTACCTAGCTCCTGTCTTTACTTTAGGCCTCAAGAGGGAGCCAGTGGTTTTAGGGCCTGAGAACAAACTGACGGTGGCCAAATGGGCATGGTCGGTACTGGACTTACTGGAGAGATCACTTCCCAAGTTATAAATGTCTAACCACCAAGCCATACACCTGAAACTAATATAATATTGAATCTGAACTATAATTGAAAAAAATAAAAATTTATAAATTGAATAAAAGAGAATTCTGCTTTGAACAAGTAAAACAGAGAAAAGTGGATGGCAGAGATTATGTGATGCAGCCTCATCACAAAGTTTCACTGCTCAGTCAATAAGAGACAAAACTTCAAAGGAAATAATTCTAACGGACAGTGCCCCATTTCCAAGGCAAAAGTGACATTCAAAGGAAAAAAAAACTACTGTTTCCTACTTTGCCTGCTAAGAAGTTGCAATCTAATTGTGACGTGACTCAAATACCTATAAAGATATCCTTCTTCTCTCGTGGTATACCATAAACAATTTTGTTTTTGAAGCCTCTGTTAAGATAAAAAAATCTTTTAAAAATCATTAATATCCTACTTTCTTAAATGTTATTGAATATAGTTAAACATTTTATTATTAGTTTATAACCATCAACATCTTTTCTTGTTCTGAGTTGTTATTTAGCTTTTTGTTCAATTTTTCGGGGTTAACTTATGTTTCATTTTTTATGAACACATTATTTTCAGTGTTAATTTTCTACTGTCATTACTTCTAAAGTCTACAAAATTGTTTCAAGTCTAATCTGCTGTGATGTGGCTAAACTCTCACCGTAGCCCTAAATTAGATGTAAATGGAAAGAAAGGTGGCATATCAGAGTTCTCAGGGCGGAGGATGGGGTGGTCAGATCAGCAGGCTGGAAACTTAGGCAGGAGTTAATGCTTCTGCCTCAATGTGGAGTTTCTTCTTTGAGAAATCTGTGTTTGCCTTAAAGGCCTTCTAGCAAATAAGATGAGGACGATCCATATTAGAGATGGTAATTTGCTTTATTTAAAGTCAACTGATTATACATGATAACCACATCAACAAAATAGCTTAATGGTTCCACCTAGATTAGTGTTTGAGTAAATAATTGGATCTCATAGCTTGGTCAGCCTGACGCATAAATTTATGTACACATAAAATACCATTGACATTTTGATAGTCTTGTTTAGACTTATCAAGTTCTATACTCCAGAAATACTTACAACAAATTTCACACTAACCCTATGCTAGTAATTTTTAAAATTCAAGCAAACAAAACTGTCAGACATTATTCCCCATTGTTGATGGTAAGTATAATACATTAGTGACCTGAAAAGTGAAAACCTATACACATTTCAAATCATATTAAATTATATGTTAATGTATGTGTGTGTGCACGTGTGTGTGTCTATATATATATAGTCTGTCCAGAAAAAGTCCAACCATTGTTAATATAATGAGAATGTTTTGCACAACACCAATGTAACCTGGCAGCCAAGGAGAGTGGACTGGAATGTGCATGCGTGAACATTGATGACTTCACTGTACTAGTCAGTGGGGGTGGTAGACACCATCGAGTGGGCATGTGCACTGTGTAGCTGTCACATTGAAAATGA
>PVKM010002251.1:7979-66969 GCA_004027735.1 Carollia perspicillata | reverse complement strand
CATTCTGAATGAAAGTTTTGCTGGATAGAGCAGTCCTGGATGTAGGTCCTTGTGTTTCATGACTTGGAATACTTCTTTCCAGCCCCTTCTTGCCTGCAAGGTCTCTTTTGAGAAATCAGCTGACAGTCTGATGGGAATTCCTTTGTAGGCAACTGTCCCCTTACCTCTTGCTGCTTCTAGAATTCGCTCCTTCATTTTAATCTTGGCTAATGTAACTATGATGTGCCTTGGTGTGTTCATCCTCGGATCCACCTTCTTTGGGACTCTCTGAGCTTCCTGGACCCCCTGGAAGTCTATTTCCTTTGCCAGATTGGGGAAGTTCTCCTTTACTATTTGTTCAAATAAGTTTTCCTCTTGTTGCTCTTCCTCTTCCCCTTCTGGTACTCCTATAATTTGGATGTTGGAACGTTTAAAGATGTCCTGGAGGTTCCTAAGCCTCTCCTCATTTTTTTTAATTCTTGTTTCTTCATTCTTTTCTGCTTGGTTGTTTGTTTCTTCCTTCTGCTCCACTCCATTGATTTGAGTCCCAGTTTTCTTCCCATCACTACTGGTTCCCTGTGCATTTTCCATCATTTCACTTATGAACACCTTCATTTTTTCATCTAATTTGCGACCAAAATCAACTAATTCTGTGAGCATCCTGATCACCAGTGCTTTGAACTGTGCATTTGATAGATCGGCTATCTCTTGCTTGCTTAAAAGTATTGGTTCTGGGGCTCTGAGCTTTTCTTCTGTTTAAGTCATTTTTCATCAGGTGGCACCTGTTGTGTATGAGGGGCGGAGCCGTAGGTGTTCACCAGGGCGGGGCAGCCTAGTCTCCAAGTTGTGACGCTGTCTGTGGGGGCGGAGTCAGAGAGGGAACAGGCGCCCGTTTGCACTCTCTTGAGTTTGCGTCCCCTCTGCTGCCTCCCACAAGCAAACTGGGCCCCCCCGGCGCTGGTTCCCAGGTGGGAGGGCCTATGCACACTCCGGGACCTTGTGGGTCTCCCCAAAAATCTCTCTTGTGAGGATGGGAGCCTCTCCTGGCACCTTTTCAATCAGTGTTTTTAGGCTTTATTGCCCGTCGCTGGGGCCCTGGGCTGTGCGGTCCGTCTCACTGCCCGCTCTTGCCTAGTTTATATGCATGCGAATGTGTGTCCACGGTTGGCCAACTGCCCTGCGTGCCCTGCATGCTCTGCTCACCTCCTCCCCACGTCTGGGGTCTGCAAGCTCCACGCCACCTATGCCGCCCAGCGCTCCCAAGCCTGGCAGCCACCACGTTTTCCTGCCACTTTCCCTCTCCGCCCGCTGCTGACTCTGCCCCTCTTACTGGTCTGGTTGAATGTTTGTCGGACTTCCGTAGTTCAATTTTCTGTGTTCTGGTTGTGTTATTGTTTATAAATATTTGTTGTCCTTAATCTTAGTTGTGAGAGGAGGTACAGTGTTTCCACCTAGGCCTCCATCTTGGCTGGAAGTCCTGAAAATTTTTTCTATAAATACATGCTTTTTTCTATAAATGCACACAAATTTACAAAGTGAGGATCAGAACACATACTTTTTTCTAGAAAGGTACTCTATTGTGCATATTTCCCAAACTCTAAAACAAGTTTTCTAATATTTGATTTTAATGGTTCTTTGTTAGTCAATGTTATGTTTACCATTTATTAACATTATAAATAACACTGTCATAAAGAGTACTGCAAATATATCATTATATGTGCTTATTATGTTACTTAATAACATTGAAAGAGAGAAAAATTCCCCACCCACATTGGGAAACTTTCAGGGAGTAGTAGTTTCTTTTATTTTCACAGCAATTGTTTTATCAGTATTTCTCATTGATTGCCTATTTCTGATTACTTTGAGTAAACAAAATTAATTGAGCCAAAAATTCATAAGGTAAGTCATCATAGTGTATTATGCTGTGTAGAGGAAAATGGTATTACTGACTCAAAGTTAACAGGAGGAAAACTTTGGAGTGCTGGTGACAATCTAATGTGCTCTGACCAGGCAGCACATTCCCAAAGGATAGATGACCCAGTAGATGTGGACAGTCCTCGAACTGAGCCCAGGTAGGCCCCCTGACCTCCGGAATCCAACTTGGCTGAGTTACTTAAACATATAGTAGTTACCCTTAAGGGATTTTGTGTCTCAATTTTATAATTATAACCATCAATAATAATCAGCATAAACTAGTCACAGTACAATATTATTAAATATACTATAATACCCACTATTTATGAGGTACTAAGCATTACACTAAGGTTCCTACAGAGGTCTCAGAACAACTTTATGCAGATGGCATAACACTCTATGCTATTATTATACCCATTTCAGCATTCGGGGACAGAGGATAAGGAACCTGTTCAACATCACACTGAGATTAGCAATGGCACCAATGCCACATCAGTCTGACACCAAAGACCAGGCTCCCCCAGTCACCACCCACGCTGACTTGAAGGGTTTGTTCCTCTTAGTGTCTCTATATATAACTGACAAGCAGACATTTTCTTGGTTGTAGGTAAATGGGGCAGGACTCAGACTGAAATCTTGAGCTGGAAGGAATTACAGGGATAGTTGAGATGAATTTCCCACACGTTACAAATCAGGAAACTATGCCTCTGAGAGGTCAAGGTTCTTGCCCAAGGTCACAGGGCTGATTAGTGGAAAGTTAGACTAGAACTTTGGAGTTTTTTTGGAGGCCCCCAACTCCCAGTTCAGAGTATTCCCTCTTTACTTCACAGTCTCTCCTACTTGGTGTGGTTTAAACTTTTGGCAAGAATGCCCCCCAGCCCCACCCTGCTGAGGGAAGAAAGAGGGAAACAGAGAGTATGATCCAGTGGTTGTGAGGTCTTGGGAGTCACATAGATGTCGAGGTGTAGTCCATGTCAGGCACCGACTTGCTGCATGGCCTTGGATAAGTTCTCAACAACTATGTCATAGTGATGATGAGGAAATTAAAAACAGAAAATGCATGGAAAATGTTTAGTACATATTTAACTCTCAGTAGTTATCCGTTTTTTTACACCGTCATTAATTTATCATTTGAAAGAGTAAGAAGGAATTCTGGGGCCTTTCATCTTAGAAGCCAGATGGGGAGACAGTCATATATCAAACCATTTCAGGCTATGGAAACTTTTGCTTTATTTTTATAACCTGTAACTTGTATTCTCTGGTGTGGTGCCCACCATAATAAAAAATATTTTTTAAAGATCTCCAATGATACTTCATTTATTCATGTATGAAGAAATGTCCATAATATCTTATCATACAGTATAGTAATGAATGCCCCAATTTAAAAAAAAGCTCCCCTTCCCCTCAAAAAGTCTGCTGTTCTTAACTCTGCAGCTCATCCCTCTATGAAGAGAACATTCACATTCCCTCTAGCTTGGCATTGTCAGCAAACCCTATCGAGACGTCAGAGCAGCCCTAGAGTTAAATCCTTCCATGCTAAAATATTGCTGAGGCATTTATGTCACTTTTTTAAAAAGTTTCAGTTACAGTTTACATTCTATATTATTCTGCACTTGTTTCAGATGTATGGCAAAGTGTTCAGAAAATCATGTACTTTACAGAGTGGTACCTCCGCAGTTTCAAGTAGCCTTCTGGCCCCATATATAATTATCATGATATTCACAAAAGTGGAATCATGGGGTCAAAAGGCAATTGCTTTTTAATTTTTTGAGGAATCTCCACATTGTTTCCACAATGGCTGCACCAATTTTCATTCCCATCAGCAATATACAGTTCTCCAATTTCTCCACATCTAGGCCAATGCTTGTTTTCCTTAATTTTTTAAAAAAATTGTACATGCTGGTGAGTGTGAAGTGGCATTGATTTTGATTTGCGTATTCCTAGTGAGTAATGATGCTGAGCATCTTTTCATATTCTTATTGACCATCTGTCATATTTTCATGAGAAATACCTATTTAAGTTATTTACCCATTTTTGAATTGGGTTGTTTTTTGTTGAGTTTTGTATAAAATCTAGATATTAATCTCATTAAGAATGATTCACAAATATTTCATTCTGTGGGTTGCCTTTTGTTTGCTGATAGTGTTCTTCGATGCACAAAAGTTTAAATTTTTGATGAAAGCCAATTTGTCTATTTTTTATTTTGTTGCCTTTGGTGTCATATCCAAGAAAGCATTGACCAATCCAATGTCACAAAGCTTTTCTCATGTTTCAGAGTTCTAGGTCTTACACTTAGGTCATTGACCCATTTTGGACTAATTTTTGTATATGACGAGGACTGTCTGGAAAAAGTCCAGCCATTGTTAATATAACAAGAACCGTTTGCATGACATCAGTGTAACCTGGCAGCCAAGGAAAGTGGACTAGAATGCACATGCATGAAAAATGATGACTTCACTGTACTAGTCAGTGAGGACAGTAGACACCATTGAGTGAGCATGTGTACTGTGTGGCTGTCACATTCAAAATGACTGAGTAGAGCAACGAATCTGCATCAAATTTTGCATTAAGCTTGAACATCCCTCCACAGAAACTATTTGGATGATTCAGAAGGCCACAGCCATGGGCAATTAGTGATAGGTAGCTTTATCATGACAATGTGCCTACTCATACATCATGTCTTGTGCAGAGTTTTTCGGCAGAACATTAAATCACCCAGATGACTCAGCCCCCCTACAGCCCGTATTTGGTGCCCTGTGACTTTTGGCTTTTCCCAAAACTAAAATCACCTTAGAAAGGGAAGAAATTTCATGCTGTTGATGAGATTCAGGAAAATATGATGGGCAGATGACGGCAATTTCAACAAAGGATTTTGCAGAGTGTTTTGAACAGTGGAAGAGATGCTGGGAGAACTGTGAAGCCCCAAGGTGCCTACTTTGAAGTGGACTGAGGTGTCATTGTCCAATGTACAATGTTTCTTGCATCTTGTATCTTCTTCAATAAATGTCTCTATTTTTCATAGTATGTGGCTAGTTACTTTCTGGAGAGACCTCATATGATGCAAAGTAGGAGTCTAAATTTATTTATTTTTTGCATGTGGATATCCAATTTTCCTAGCACTGTTTGTTGAAATGATTGTCCTTTCCCCATTTAACAGTCTTGACATGCTTGTCAAAAATTATTTGACCATATATGTGAGGATTTATTTCTGGGCTCTCTATTCAATTCCAGTGGCCTATATGTCTGTCTTTATGCCAGTAACACACTGTTTTGTTTCCTATAGCATTGTAGTCTTTCAACAATGTTTGTGGTTTTTAATATAAAAGTGTTGAATTTCTTCCATAAATTTATAAGCATCTTATTCTTTTAATGGAATAGTTAATGGAATAGTTCCCTTCACTTTACTTTTGGCTTATTCGTGGCTAGTGGAGAGAAATACAACTGAACTTACATTATTTTTAATAATATATATTTTTAAAGTTTTTATTTATTGACTTTAGAGAGAGAGGAAGGAAGGGATGGAGGGAGGAAGAGAGACAGGAAGGGAGAGAGAGAGAGAGAGAAACACCGATTTGTTGTTCCACTCATTGATGCATTCATTGGTTGATTCTTGTATGTGCCCTGACGGGGGATTGAATCCACAACCTTGGCATATTGTCATGATGCTCCAGCCAACTGAACCACCTGACCAGAGCCAAGTGAGCTTGTATTTTGCAATCTTGTTGAACTCATTTCATAGTTCTAATAGTATTTTAGTGGATTCCTTAGGATTTTTAATATAGGAGATCATGTTACATGATAACAGAGATAGCTTTACTTCTTCCTTTCTAATCTGGATGCCTTTTACGTCTTTCCCTTGCCTAATTGCCCTGGCTGGAATCCTCAATAAATGTTAAATAAAAGTGCTAAGAGTAAATATCTTTGTCTAGGCCCTGATTTTAGATTGAAAGATTTTAGTCTTCCTTCATTATGCATTATTTTAGCCATGGGTTTTTTTGTAGATGCACTTTACCAAGTTGAGGACATTCCCTTCTGTTCTTATTTAGTGTTTTTATCGTGAAAGGGTATTAGTTTTTGTCAAATGCTTTTTCTGCATCTGTTGATATGATCATGTGGTTGTTATATATTATTCTATTAATATGGTGTATTGCTTTTTTTTAAAGATTTTATTTATGTATTTTTAGAGAGAAGGGAAGCGCAGGAGAGAGGGAGAACCACACATCACTGTGTGGTTGCCTCTCATGCATCCCACACTGGGGACCTGGACTGCAACCCAGGCATGTGTCCTGACTGGGAACTGAACCAGTGACCCTTTGGTTCTCAGGCCGGCGTTCAATCCACTGAGCCACACTAGCCAGGGCTTTTTTTTTAATAGTTCTTTTTCTTTTTTTTTTTAAGTAGTTTTTAAAAAGATTTTATTTATTTATTTTTATAGAGAAAGAGGAAGGAAAGGGGAAAGACAGGGAGAGAAACATCAATATGTGGTTGCCTCTCACATGCCCCCTACTGGGGACCTGGCCCCCAACCCAGGCATGTGCCCTGACCAGGAATTGAACTGGTGACCCTTTGCTTTGTGGGAAGACACCCAACCAAGTCAGCTAAGCTAGTCAGGGTAACTTGCTCACATTTTATTTAAGTATCTCCCTTAGATCAACTAGAAACTCTGTGGCCTAAATACAACTGGCATTCCATTTTGTAACTGAGTAAATTTGGGGAGGTTAAGTAACTTGCCTAAATATTAACAGGTAGGAAATAGTGAGATCAAGATTCTGACAGAACCATTTGACTCTGAAGTCCGTGTTCTTCACCATTTCTTTTCTTTTCTTTTTTTTAAAAATCCTTTCCCAAGGATACATTTTTTAAAATTATTTTAGAGAGAGAAGAAAAGGAGGGGAGAAAGAGAGAAAAAAATATTGATGTGAGACAGAAACTTTTTGGTTACTTGCCTCTAGTACATGCCGTGACCAGGGATTGAACCCTCACCCTAGGTGTGTGCCCTGACTGGAGATTGAACCCATAACCTTTTGGTGTATGGGATGATGCTCCAACCAAGTGAGCCACCTGACCAGGGCTTCATCATTTCTTATACCTTGAGTACCAAAGTTTAATTTATACACAAACTCAAAACTGTTCCTCTCCCCCTTTTAATGAAAATAAGAACTAAACCTGGGAAGTCAGAGCATTCACAGTGTCCCACTTGTTGACCAAATTCTATTTGAAGTCAACGACTCATTACGTACTATGTGAATTCAACCTCTGTGCTGTACCTAAAGCAGCAGTGGACAAGGCTGTACAGGAACTGTATTCAACTATTCAGTTAATGGCTTTTCAACTGTTTGATGATTTAAGCTGATTTCTACTTACAAAGTCAAAACTGCCTTTAACAGGAAAAAAAAAAGCTTTGCCAAAGAGGCTAATGATAGATTTGAGGACATTATAACTTTGTGTATTAAAATCACCCTAGAATAAAAACAACCATTTTGAATCCCGGAGTGTTAATATTTAATCAAAACTACAAAAACCAAAAGTACCAAGCTACAGTAGGCAGATTTGCATTACTCAGGCAAATTAAATCTTGTTTTGGGGAAATAAACATACCTGAGTTTCATCTTCCTATGTCTCTAATGGCAAAGAGAAAAAAGTTAGAATTTTATTTGTAGCAACCTAACATAGGAAGAAATACTACTGATATGTTCAATCATTTAAAACACTTCGCTGGGGTGCGGAGGGAGTGGTGGGGGGTAAATGCAGACAACTGTAATTGAACAATAAAATAATAATAATAAATAAACACTGGACATAAGGATTGAGTGGAAGTTACTCAAAGCATTACATATTTAACTCTCTGCTCATGCTGTTAACCTGAACTTTCTAAATCTTTCTTTAATTAGTCAGTATGGAGCAGAGGCCAAGAGCATGTCTGTGTAATTATTTGTTTTCTCATTTGGTTTGCATGGGACTGCTGATACACAGGACATGAGATGATGTGGAAATCTTTTTAACAACAATTCTAATTGTATAATATATATAGCATTTTCTCTTGACCCAGAGATCAAATAAAGCCATCTTTACTTACTTAAAAAATGAAATAAAATAAAACCACCATGGAGTTGTTATATAGAGGGAGCCAGGCAATCTACAATTCTAAGCTCAACACCATGGAGTTCCCTTGAGTCTTTGCTCAGGACACTGCACTCTCTGGCTTTCCTCTGAACTCTGCAGCCGTGGCAGTGGTTTCTGGGCCTCCTTGTGGCCCCTCAGCCTGAATTCTACAGATCTCAAGCCTCTGTTTATCTCTCTCTCCTCCTAGGAAAGCTCATCATGAGCTGTAACCATCACAGCTAAGCAGCTGACTTGCAAAAGTATAATTCCCATTCGGACCTTTCACCCAGCATCATTCCCAATGCTTCTATTGGGAGGGTCCACTTGAACAACCAGCACCTCAAGTCCAGACATACGACTGATTCTAACTTTTCACTCCCTTTCACTAGAACTACCTTCATTTCCCCAGGTCCACAGTCTTACAGGTATTTGTTATTAGTCCATGTTTGCATCATCCATCAATTCATTCATCAATTGTCTCAAGATTTGGTCCCTTCTAGTCCATTCTCACTCCTTCCCCTCAACTACTGTGAATGTCTGTAAAAGCTTCCTGACTGTCTCTGCTTTGAGAGAAAGGGGAATCTTTACAAAACCATTTGTAGGCTAACATCTCAGGAGTCAAAAAGGTCATTTGGCTCTGTACAATAATGTCCATGATTGCAGTGGGATATGGGAGAAAGGTGTAGGCCAGCCCAATAAAATATGTGAAGAAAGCCCTGGCTGGTGTAGCTCAGAGGATTGAGTGCTGAGCTGTGTGCAAACCAAAGGGTCACCAGTTCAACTCCCAGTCAGGGCACGTGCCTGATTTGGGGGCCAGGTCCCCAGTAGGGGGCGTGTGAGAGGCAGCCACAGATTGATGTTTCTCTTCCTCTTTTATCCCTCTCTAGAAATAAATAAATGAAATCTTAAAAAAATGTGAAGAAAATACAGTTTTTACACAACTGGGAGAGACCTTAGTTCCTTCCTAAGGTCAGGTCCTCTCTGTTTTGGTATAAAACAGTCACAGGGCCTCGAAGAACATCTGTTGGCCTCTCTTGAGTGAGCCTGAGCAGCAGAGACAAAGAAGGTGCTGGTGTCCACCTTCTTTGGTGTAGGTGAAGGCTGGACATGGACAGCTCAGGCTGATCAACATCCGGTGTCCGTGATGCTGTTGATGGACTGTTATCAGTCTCACTGTGCAAACCAGGGCTGCACGCCTGGGACCCTTGGGCACCTTCTTTCATATGCCTTTTACCAGAGATGGTGAAGGAGGAACCCTTGGCTCCAGACGCAATACAGGAGAGTGTTCAGGTGTCTAGGCTCTCAAGTGGGATGGAACCAAGTTCAAACCCCTTCTCAGATTATTCTCTAGATGCTTAACCCTGTAATTAATCTCTCAGAGCAAACCAGGCCACCTTTCTGGGAACTCCCAGCTAGAACAAGCACAAAACATCATTGAAAACATGAGAACATGGGAAAAATCAGTTCTCTTAAACTCGTCACAAGTAAGATATACGTGGCTGGAATAAACACTAATTTCTGAGTTTACAAGAGGGGTGGAATGACCAGAAGGTCCCCTAAATACCTTTTAAAACAGAGGCACCCACCTAATAGCCTCTAAGTCTCAGTTTTCTCCTCTTTGAAATAGGGATTATGATCCTACCTCACTAGATTGATTTTGGAATTACATGAAATATACATGAAACAATCAGCATAGTGGCTGAGCCTGCATGTTTCCACATGAACTTTGGGCAGACTGTCATATGCATTGAGAGTATGTTAGTATTTACTTGTTTATAAGCACATGAGAGTTGGCAAAGAGGGAAAATAGGTCATTAATACACATAAGACATGTGGCTCCTTCATGATGTTGAAGGCCCAATTACTCACTGGTCTGTTATTTCTTTCAAGGTTACTTCCTTTTTGTCTACAGTTACAGATATAAATATAATGAATACAAGGAGATTATATTCCCTGACAGCTGGTGGATCATATCTAATTACTCTGTCATCTCTTCACCTGAAGGGACCCAACTGGCTAGCCCCTGTTCTCCATGAAGGAACAATCATAAACCAGAACACCCCTCTAGTCACTGAGTGAGTCATAACAGTGGTAGACCACCAATCATGGGCACAAAAAGAACTCTTAAACATTTTTATCAAAGGAGGGGACTTGGGGTCTTTTTAAGACAGCCTTGAAACTGAATGAGACCAAGGCATTGAAGATGAGAGGCAGGGGAGAAAAGATTTAGGTTGCAGGACTAGTGAATGGCATAGGTGGGACTTGAACCCAGGTTTGTTGTTGTTGTTTTTAACCTGGGAATCTTGTTAAAAATAATGCAGATTCTAATTCATGAAGTCTCAGGTGGAGCCTTAGATGTCTGCTCTTTCTGGGATGACACTTTCAGTTATAAGAGGGTTAGTATGGGTAAACACTCAGAGGAGTTTATTGCATGTAGTTCCTGATTCAATAAATGATAGTAAATTGTTGTTAATTGTTTCTATTACTTGCACTGAGAAATTGCAGAAGTGCATTTGAGTTTAGAAGTCAGTTTTCCAAGAATTTAACTGGCTCAGATCAGTGCCCCAGGGTTCAAAGACTGATTCAAGTAAGCTGAGTGAACCGTCTACACCAAGCTTCAAAGATACCTTCAGAACTGAGCATTAGACCTCAATGTAGAGTAGACAAACATACAGTAGAACATAACAGCCCTGGCTGATGTAGCTCAGTGGATTGAGCGTGGGTCTGCGAACCAAACAACCGCGGTTCGATTCCCAGTCAGGGTACATGCCTCGGTTGCAGGCCAGTTCCCCGAAGGGACACATGAGAGGCAACCATACATTGATATTTCTCTCCTTCCCTTCCCCTCCAAAGATAAATAAATAAAATCTTTAAAAAAATACAGTAGAACAAAGCTGCCTCCTGTGTGTGGCAGCAATGAAAATGTTGAGCAGGGTACCTGGCATGGAATCTCTTGGCCCTCAGAGGAGGACAGTTTTTCTCAAGCAAAGGTGGGTGATACAGAAGCCATGAGACACAGAAAGGTCCTTCGAGGAGACTTTCAGACATAACCTAGAGTCTTGAAGCAACAACTACATCATTACCTGGGAATCCCTTACAAATTCAGAATCTCAGTTCCCACCTAGGACCTAGTAAACCCAAACATACATTCCAACAAGATCCCTAGGAGACTCGGATGCACATCACTGTTTGAGAAGCACTGCTTTGGAGGAGTTTCATTACACACAGGGTGGCCACAGGGAAAGAAGCATCCAGATAGAGCAGTGAATGAGCCCACTGTCTTCACGAACCCACACCCAGAACCACAATTACAATCGTCATTTATCGTCACAATTACTAACAGCAGTAGCAACCGCAGCTTCCATTTGTATAAGGGCTGATAGTCAACAAAGTCAACAAATTGAATGTCTCTCTGTTTCTTTGATTCATAGGGGAAGATTATTGTTTTCACTCTGTGGATACAGAAAACTAAGGCTCAGAGAGATTGAATAATCAAATCTGAGGTCCCCCAGCATGGCTCTTTGAAACTATACCTCCAAAATTTATCTTTAACATAGAAGCCTAAATTTAAGTTACTTTGTTATGCCATGGGCCCTTTCACAAATACATAGTTTTTCATTAATTTGTACTAACTGAGCAGTAGAAAAGGTTAGTCTTAATATTTTTAAAGCAATGCAGGCTTTTTTATTAAGTCCAAAGTGATAAAGGTACAAGAATGATCTTTTAAAAACATAATCACCAGGATTTATGTTCAAGTTAAGCACTAAGCAATCACCTTTGAATACTAGATTCATGACACAGAGGTGCTCAGGGTAGCCCTGAGTCCTTCTGCCGTGTTGTTTTCAGAGTCAGTAGCACTGTTGTTTGGATCTCCTACAGTTTATATCACTATCTCCAACACCTGGCAGAGGGCCTGCAAAGAGTAGGGCTCAGTAACTCTCATCTAATGAACAGATGGAGAGTGATAAACACACAAAAATGTGACACAACCTAGGGCCAAAGGGATCTAAGACCTACGCCCCTCTGTGGAGAAGTAAGAAGCTTCTAGAAGGAATGTGACAACCAGGTCAGCTGACTCTCAGATAGCTGGTTTACTCTAAGTCCACACATTCAGGGCAGAAGCAAAGAAGAGAAGAACAGGAAGTCCTACAAATGGACCACTGGTAAGGCTGATGTGTGACCCACTTTTGATAAATGGAGTAGTAAGTCCATGCTCTGCTGAACATGTCTATTTCAGTGCATCTCTATACCCTTCCTTCCCCTTCTCTTTCTTCTATTCCTTTTTCTGCCTTTACCTACTTCCATGCCTCTTTTTCCTCCCTCCCTTCCATCCTTTCTTTTTCTTTTGAAAAGTGTGCATTAAAATAATTCCAACTTTCTCATGGCTGAGCTAGAGAAGGAGAAGGAATTTGCCTGTGAATTATCCAACTGAGCTGGGTAGGAAGGTAAGTGAGACCTTCCAGAAAGGTGAGGTGCTGTCTTCAGTTGCTGCAGCTTCAAATCATGGGAAGGAATGTGTGTGGATGGGAGAGAGAAGCTCTGAAGTCAAGAGCCAGGAAGAGATGCTGTCCACACCCCTGTCCTCCTGAGGTTTGCTTGACCCAGAGTCCCCCGGCGGCTCTAGACGGCCTCCAGACCAGGACGCACATCCCAGCTCCATTTCCCACAGTCCCTTCCATGTTCCCTCCCTCCTGCCAAAGCTGATCTCCTAATAGGCCCCCTCCTGAGAACCATCTTGCAGTTAAACCTCTGTTCTTGCTATTTCTGGAATGACTCCTTTGCTCCATCTCCACTTTTTAAAATTATTTTTGGACATTATGCTAATAACTTTATATTCATTAGATTTATTTTTACCCAATTATAATTCTGAGGCAAATATCTGCATTGTCCTTATTTGACAGGCAAGATGATGAAATTTAAGAACAGAGGAGTTAAATAATTTGCCCTGGGTCACAAGGTTTGTGTATGGTAGATGTGGGATTTAGGTCTGTCACCAAAGCCACACTCTTAATCACTAATCTTTGCCTCACATCTTTGTATCACAGTACAATATAACCACATGTTCACATGTCAGTTTCTCTGCCAACTAAATCACTGACTCCTAGAGATTAAGAACAGTGCTTTTTTTTCATCCTCAGCTACAGCAAAGCCATGGCTGGCACTCAGTCAATGTTTTCCATATTGTGCAATATTGTATTTTCTAGTGGTAGATCAGAGACAGGGTAAGAACTCAAGTTTATCTACAGACTAGTTCAAATCACGCTTCTTGACCTCTGAATTTATGACCATCTAGGGCTTGGTTCTTAGCTGCTCTGTGTCTTGGTTTCCCATCTCTATGTCCATCTTCATCTTTTAATAAATTGTGCATATCAGGGAGTTTGTTCTTTGATCCCCTCCCCCAACACTGTCCCCAAACAGTGACACTAAGTTGACTGTTTAGTGAATGAATGAACATTCACAATTCTCTATGAATCTGCCTCCCTAATTTTTAAAACATGGGGTAAAAAATGAAAACATTTACTGTTATGGGGAGAGAAACAGAAAGTTACACTACCCTGTGCGTATACATGCATAAAACTAAATGACTAGGCTGGAGAAAGTGACAAGGGGTATTGAAAATAGAAATGGAGGTTGGGAATTTACCAAGACCCTGCTATGGAAAATGTGAATGCTCTCTGGAGATTTTCCAGCCCAGTTCCTGAATATGTAACACGCTTCCAGAAGATCTAACTTGAGCTTTAATATTCCATTAGCAGGAGAAAAAATGTACTGCATATGTTACAGGTTGAGAATGCAATCCATTTGTAGGTTTACCACAGAAGTGTTAAGAGACTTCAAAAAAGGACAAAGGCTGAAAGGCATGCAGTCTCATCAGACTTGAGAGAAGCAGCTAAAACAAGACATTAACCTACTCAAAGACCCTTCAGGCCTTTAGCTGTTCCCCTTGGATATCTCTGAAAGGCATCCAGTGAGTTCCAATTTGGGCAGGGGTTTGTTTATTCTGCTTGGTTCAAATCAGGGCTACGGATCTCTAATGGTTTTCACATCCCTAAAGGTTTTCCACATTTGGGCAAGATCTATGCTTTACAGAGGCCCAAGGAGGCCCTGCTCCCAGCCCCTGTGGCTGAGCTGCCTGTGCCAAGAGCACTCAAATGCCCTGACTCTGAGAGAAGTTTAGCAGCATCTACCTTTGGCACAAGTTCGGAGATTTTCACAACGGTGCTGTGTCGTAGTAAAAATGCCTCCATTCTTAACCAAATGTAATTTTTATTACATTTCACTTTTCTCCTGGTGGGGCTAAATTTTCAAGACCAGTCTTTTTTCTGTAACCACTACTATGTGCCAATGAAAACTAAATGGGCTCACACTGCTTCTGGCCCTTTATTTTGAGCACACAATTCCTAATGAGGGAATAATCATTCAGGTTGGTAATCATCTCTCCTCTGTAGGAAGGAGAGTGGCAGTTACTCTCCTCTCCTTTCCTCCTCCAGGTTCTTGACCCTGACATGCTGCATGTTGTCTGACATTCTGAAAATTCAACCTGTGGTTGCTCTCTAATGCTTTAGGTGTAAATTTCACCTCGTTGTCCAAACTGTAGCCACAATGACCAAATTAACCTCATGTCTCACTGTCTCCACCATGAGACGGTTGCTGAGGACCATTTTCTCTTTGTTTCCCAGGCAGGCACCCATTCTCACCCCAACATTTCATCTCATAGGCTTTTCCTGCCTGGAACTAGACCCCCATCCAGAACATGATTAGAAGGTGCCCTTGTATGTTGAGAGCCCTTCTCCACTTTGTCCCAACTTCCAGCCCAGCCTTCTAAACCTTAAATTCTCGATAGCATGTGGGAATCTCAGAACCCAGGGGTCCCAAATGCAGATACCTTCAGAACCAGGCAGGTGAGAAAATGAGACCCAGAACTCTGAGGTGGGGCCAGGCAGACATCAGGGGAGGAGTGGAGAGCCAAGGTGTCTCACCTGCGGGTGGTGTGTGGGTCAGGGCCAGCCCATGGGGCCCAGGGAGGATGGGGGCCCAGGGTTGCCAGAGAAGTCAGAATTCTACATTTTAATGCAAAATCCCCTAATTTTAAAAATACTGCAGCTGTCAAAGAAAAACTCTCTTGTGTTGGATTTGGCCCGTGAAAGAGTTGTTGCTCCCCTGGTACAATATAAATACAACACTGCTAGAATCATAGTACCCAGTGAGTTTGCTGTGGACAGATGGGGATGTTAATAGTCCCCCTGGGCCTGGAGGTGGAGTGTCTTCGACCCCCCTCTCTAATTCATACCAGGAGTCTCTACTAAACTTGTGGAATACAGTTCCCAGATAGCAGGGAGACCTGGGTGACTAGGCCATTCCTCCTTTTCCCACTTTCTCAGAACAACTTCAGCTAATTCTTCTGGGTCTCTATTTTGGAATAATCACTTATTTTCAGATTCAACATGCATGAAAGTTTTAAATGTAAACACCTTTACTTTGAGTACAAAGGGGGCTGGAAGTGGCTATACATGTTTCGGTGTCTCTAGTTTATTTTTATGGGAATTGTCCTTTTGAAACATAAGTTTTATTGTGTCATTTCTGCTTAAAACCTCTCTGATGGCTTCCATTGCTCCTAGGGATACAGACAAGGGCCCTTAACAAGAGCCTATATTATCTGGCTTTTTATTTTCTCTTTGTGTGCCTTCGTTCCTTTATATGGCATTTTAAAAATATACAAGATCCTTTTATCTCTCCAATCTCCATCCAAACCTCAAACTTGCCATTGTCTTTTCTGCCACTGGGCCTTTGCACATACAATTACTTTTGTCTAGAACACACTGCCAAACACTCAGTTCTCTTAGTTAATATCTATTGGACCTTTAATCCTCAGCTGGAACATCACTGCTTCAGGGAAGCTCTTCTCTGCTTGGGTCAAATGCCCCTCTTAGTAGGTCTCACACAGCCACATCCCTCTCCCTTGTAGCACATATCATGGTTACAACTGGTCATTTGTTTTTGTAACTAATTGATTTCCCACCAGTCTTTAAGCTCCACGTAGGTAGGGACAATGTCTATTCAGTTGTCTATTTGGTTGCTAGCAGTGTAGGTATTTAATAAATATTTATAAAGTAAATGAATTTCCACCACCAGCAGCCTCTTCTTGGTGTGCTGGAATATGATAACATAGGGAAGAGGTTCCATGTTGTACTTATATAATGTATACACACGCATTTGTGTAAGCATACACGTATGCACACAGAGGCTGAGACCTGAGCGTGTGGTAATGCTGGAGCGTTTCCTAGTGCTTAAAGACTTGGATTTGGGAATTGAACAGGCTTGGGATGAAGTGCTGGTTTTGCCCCTACTAGCTGAACCCCAGTTCAAGATTTTGGTTCTAGACTTTGTAGCCTATAACCCTAAACCTTGTGAGTTGCCAGGGTTCTCTGAAATGTTTTGCATTCTCAGTTCCTCTCTGTGTTCCCAAATCATCCACAACCATATCTGTTTGAAATGGCTTTTTGATGAGTCTGCTTATTAATGTAAAATGTGATTCTAGACACAAATGGGGTAACATACCCACGAGTGCTACCAAGGGTGTTTCTGGTGACTGAAATTCACAGGGAAAGCCTCAGAGGGGTCACACTTCTGTTCAGGTCTTAGTAGAATCATTTGTGGGATTAATATTATGGAAAACATTTTAAAAACAGTTTGTCACCACAATAAAATACAGAGTTAAAAGATTCAAAATACCAAATTTATTATTACCAGTTGGCAAAACATTTTAAACTTTCCTGAAGATGGTCAAATATCTTCTGTTAGAAATTCAGTCCATTAAAAACAAAACCCTCTTAAAATGTCCTTTAACTACTTTAACTATACCACTAATTTCTTAAAGATTTCTTAGTATTAAAACTTGATTTCAACAGAAGTTTAAAAAATGAGTCACACCATCTTGAGATCTCTTTTCTTCCTCTTAAACATTTGCTACTGACTCACATGTTATTATAAACAAATTATAAGCATGTACTATTATGTTCTATAAATGTTCTCATGGACAAGAATTTTCATAGCTCATTTAAAAGAGTTTTTGTTCTTTCAAAGAATAAACAATTTAGAAACACCCAAAGGGATTAGTTTCATGTACTGAAAAAAAACTCATTTAGTTTTATTGTAATGAGTGATGCATCTTCATAAAAATGTACAAATTTTAACTTGAATCCTAAATTTTGTGCCAATTATAGACTTTTAGATATGGCTCTCAATCCTGGAAATAAACACTTAGCATCTTTTCTACTCTGGAGGGAAGAAAGATGGTATCAGCAGAGAATGAAGCAGAAACAACAAAAGTTGAGGGCTCATTTTCCTTAGTTAAATAGGTGTTCATGTTTCTCCAGGTTCTTAAATGGTTTTAGAAACCTCAGACTTCACCCGAGATGGTACAGGGACCTCTTTCTAAGCCCCCAAATCCTCTGGTTATTTAAAGTATAACATGTATGCCATCCTAAAATTGCATGTGTATCTGTCTGTCTCCTCCACTAGTAGGTAAATTCCTTGAAAGTTAAGACTATCTTATTCACCACTTTTTCCTCAGGGCCTAGCACAGTGCCTGGTATATAGTAGATGCTCAACAAACATTTGTTAAGTGAATAAATGAATAAGTAAATGGCCTGATGCATGGGTCCTGACGAAAACCTAACTAAAGGTTTTACATAGGGGTGGCCTCCAGCCTTTCAAGTGTCCCATAAGATGCTGCTGCTCTGGGTCCACAGCCAGAGAAACCCAGAGGATATTTCTCCTTTTTGTGTGCATCTATCACTGAGCTAAGAGCACAGCATCTGAATTAAGAACAGTGATGGGGTGGCATGTCAAGGTGCTAGTAAAAGGTGTCAGCAATCACAATTACCACCACCAGCATCCCCAGCATCACCTTCATCATAACATTTCTTAAACACATATTAGGTGTTAGATCCTATGCTAAGTTCTTTACACATGTTATTTCATCTAATCCTCATAACAACTCTGTGACATTGTTGCCCTTAGCCCAGTTTACAGATGCAGACACTGAAGCCCAAAAAAGTAAAGTCACCTATGCAAGAGTGTTGAAGTCGGGATACACACCCAAGGCAGAATGATACGCTAAATTTATTTGAACCATGAAGCTACTCAGAGACTTGCAGTCCTCACAAGACAAAGAGAACCCAAAATAACTGTTATCATTCATTCTGAGCCTCTTTTCCTACCTTACTTCAACAAAGCTTCGGTCCTCCCCTATCTATGCCCCTTCTCGTTTGACTGTGAGCCCCATGTGGTCTTCGGTATGGCACTAACAGCAATAGTATTTATTAGAAATAAGGGCTTTGAATCATGAGTTTTCACATGGGCCCCAAATGTCTCTTTAAAACATTGTAAATGTAATAAGTGCACATGGAAATTAACATTCGAATAGTCTAGATGGGTAGGAGACAAGTAAAAAGTCTCCTTTGGAGGTAACCATTTTTGTATGTTTCTGTGTCTATTTTTGGCATTTATCTCCTTACTCTAAAAAGGCTTACATCCCTATTTCTATATGCATTCCCTTCCCTTTGAAGAAGAACATATTCAGTTACCTCAATGAGCAATTTGGCCCATCCCACCAATTACTGCAAGTTATATATTTTTAGTTTTGTTTTTCTATTGCTAGCTGCTTCAGCTTTAAATACAATTCTTAAACTTCTCTCTTTACCCTTTCATTTATACATTTCTTGACTCCCCCAGGGTTATCCCACCTGTTCTTTATCCTTCTTGAATTAAACCTGTTTCTTTGAGGATAAATATGACAATTTCATATTCCAGTTTCTTTTTTGGAACATTTAACTACTTACATTGAAAATTATCTTTTTTTATTTAAAATATTCAGGAGTCCCGTTTTACATGTGTATAGCAAGCTTTTGGGGAGAAGCCCTGGAATACAATCACTGTTGTTTCTTTGAGTTTAGAGTTTCAGATAACTATTTTGAAAATAGATTTCTGCAATATGGCCCATTCCAAGTTTCTGTAACTAGAACTTGACATTTTTATGACCAGCTCAAAAATGGGAAACCCAAGTAACTGTCTGGGGTTCAATAATTAGGATTTAGCAAACCCTTAACTTCCAGATTTCTTGAAGTGATGGTAGGGAATGCAGATGGGTTATATGATCCAAGAATCCCATCGATAATATTTAACCATTAACAATCAGGGGTTTCCAACCTTTTGGTGTCTCTGGGCCACACTGGAAGAAGAACAGTTGTCTTGGCCACATGTTAAATACACTGCAACATGTAATCACAAAAAAAATTTCATAATGTTTTAAGTAAATTTACAATTTTGTATTGGGCCACATTCCTAACCATCATGAGCTGCAGATTGGACACCCCTGATGAACAACAAATTAAAAGGATTTGAAATTATTTTTAAAAGATAAAATTAAAAGTCATCTTAAACACAGTTCCTTGTATCCTATTCACTCTCTACATTCTGTCAATTCTACCTTTTACATACACCCTCTGCTGCTTCCCAAGGGCTTAGGCTTTTTGGTACAGTGAACACTTTGTGCGTTGCACAAAGGTGCTCACTGGAGTGGAGGACAGGTCTGAAATCCAGTCTGTGTGCTGTGTACTTAATGATGTGTGTGCGTATGAGGCTGCATCACCTTGCAGAGTGGGAAGGGGAACCTTTTTGTGTAATTTTTACCAATTAATAAATGTGCCAGCAGCACCCTACCAGGAACACTGCCTTAGCAACAGCCTCCTAAATGTCTCCAGTTCTCACTGTCTTTTACCCCCATCCACCTTCCACACCAGTCATACTCACATTATATATTAGGGACTAATTCAGTGGGTTTGGGGGTGAAGCCCAGAAAGTTATACTTTGAACACTCATGCTGGTTTAATTCTGATGCAGGTGGGCTAAGGATGACACTCTGGGGAGCCTCCCCCAATGCTACAGCCAGAGGGATCTTTCTAAAAAACCCAATCTGATCAAATCACACCCTTCCTTACAATCCTTCAGAGTCTCTCATTACTTACAAGGTAAAAATCCAAGCTCTTTGTCATGAAATACAGCCCCTGAAGACCCAGTTTCTCCCCTTGCCCCATGCCTCCCTACTTACCCTCTGTACTCCCCATGCTTTAGCCGAAACATATAGATCAGCCATCCCCAGAACACACTGTGTCTTCTCCTGTCTCATGCTTTTGCACCTAGGTGCCCTACTCCTTTGCCAGTTACCACCAGCTCCTCTATCCATTCCCAGCCCTCCTGGGGGAGTTCCCCTTATCAGTCAACACTCCGGATCTCTATTTTAACCCATCGGGTCACTGTTTTTCACAAAGCCCAGCTTGGATTCACTGCATAGAGAACAGATTGTTTCCATGGGACAGTGAGAGGGAGGAGTGGATGGGTGGTGCATTTAGGGGGGCTATGGATCCCCAGAGGCAGCAGGTGCCTGGGAAAGAGGGGAGAGGAGTTCAGACAGGAAGAAGGAAGGCCCCAGAGACAACACTGCAACCATTCCAGGGCTCGTGCTGATAACAGTTTTTGAGACACTGAAAATTGGCATCTGTGCCAGCTTGGAAACTTCCTGAATGTATCTGCATTTTTATTTTGACCGAGTTTCATATGTTAGTACAATCTACAGTGTAAATTAGCATTTCATTTCTTTGATTATAAAATTATCTTATTCAATTAAGTGTTAGCAAAGAACAAGGATTACATGTTCCTGATTTTGTGAACACACCTGCCACTTGATTCCACCAAGGTTAATAGGCTTCCTCTTCTGTGCCTCATCCTGTGCCAGGCAAGATGTGTGTGAGAGAAGAGGATGAGCAATTTGACCTTGAGAACAGAAACACCCCAAAACAACTAACACAAGGCAGAAATGGACAGTGCCATTGGAGAGCTGCAAACATGTCCCCATCACAGCTGTGGTCATAGCATTGGAGAAGCTTAGTCTCAGTTGGCTGCCCATAATAGTTGTGTTGACCTTGAGCCAGTCACTTAACCTCTCTGAGCTTCAGTTTCTTGGTGCTAATAATTTCTCATAGGATTGTCAAAAGGACTGTCTTAGTTTCCTAGTGCTACAGTAACAAATTACCACTACTGGGATGCTGTAAAACAATAAACTTTATTCTCTCACAATTCTAGAGGCTAAAAATTGAATACCAAGCTATTGGCAGAGCCATGTTCCCTCTGAGACTTGGTTAGAATCTTTCCTTGCCTCTTCCTAGTAGTCCTTGACATTCCTTGACTTGTGCCTCCAACACCTCAGTCTCCACATCCACTATCACATGGTATTCACTGAAACATGGTTCTGTCTTTATGTCTTTTCTTTTTTTCTTCTTCTCTTCTAACAAGGAAAACCAGTGACTGGATTCAGGACACACTCCAACTGAAAATGATTTCATCATAACTTGATAACATCTGCAAAAATCTTATTTCCAAATATGGTCACATTCATAGGTACTAGGGGTTAGGGCTTCAACATATCTCTTTCAGGGGACAAAAGTCAACCCACAATAAAGACTAAAATCATGTGGATAAAGGGGTTGATATCTCACCCTCTATATGCTGAGTAAGCACTCAACAGGCTCTTGGCTTCAAGTACTGACTTAGTCAGTACTTGACTTCAAGTATCACAGTATCACTGACTACCTATGCACCCCTGGGCAAGTTTCATAATGTCTCTGAGCCTCAGCTTCCTCATTAGTAAACAGCATCTCCCTCATTGGACCACTAAATGGTTTTCAATGAAATCACAAGTGCAAAGCGCTCAGCAATACCTGGCACTCAGCAAGAACTAAAAATATGCTAACAAATATTGCTATAATTCTATCCAACTGTAAGCCTCCCATGTGTCTAATTTTCAAATGAAGGAGATTAAAATTTCAGAAACAACAGAAAAGGGGATGTTATCTTGAAAAACTTAAAAAATATTTGTAATTCCTCTGATTGACCACCCCCTGCCTCCACAAATATATATAATTGTTTTGACATAAGCATCATGCCCCCAGTTATATTTGAGGTAGGTGACTTTGCTCTTCACTAGTGTTTTAGAGATGCTCCCCTGGTTGTAAGCAGGGGTGTGGAGTCACACTCCTCAGTCACACCTGGGCATGGAGTCACATTCCTGGATGACACCTGACCACCTGTGGTCCCAAGGCAGGGGACTTTTGTCCTGTGCCCATTTTCTCTGGGGTGAGAAATATTATTTTACAAATTGAAGACTTCCAGATGTGATATTTTCCATTCTTCTAAGAGGTGACATAGCACGAGGCCATAGTGGGCAGTGAATGAATACTTTTTAGTTGATTAACTGGTACAGAAACATACCACAAATTATATTAACACATACTTTTAACCATTAAGAAAATATTTTCAAGGTCACAAAGCTCATAAGTCAGAGAATTTCTTTAAATAAACTTATACCTTGGAATTAGAACTATGCATGTGCCTTTCCCTGCCTTGTGGGCATGTAAAGGGTAATTCTTTTGATTATGAGGAATTCAACTGAGACAGCCTTTATAAACTAAATTATTTATGAGATACAATCACATAGTTCAAATGTGCATGTATATTCCTATTACAACTTACTGGTTTTATATTTAGAGATATTATCTTTAGAAAAACTAAGGTAAATATATACATACAGTGAATTATTACTCAGCCATAAAAAAGAAGAAAATTTTACCCTTTGCAACAGCATGAATGGACCTGGAGAACATTATGCTCAGTGAAATAAGTCCGTCAGAGAAAGACAAATGCCATATTTCACTCATATGTGGAGCCTAATGAATAAACTGAACTAATAAGCAAAATGGAAACAGACTCATACATAGAGAGCAGGCTGACAGCTCTTGGGGTGGGGAACAGTTATGGGGTGGAGGGATGGAGCAAAAAAGAAAAAGGACTCATGGACATAGACAACAGTTTGGTGGTGATTGAGGGGCTAAGGAACGGGGACAAATGGTACCAGAAAAAACGCAATTAAATTTTTTTCAGAAAAATAAAGAAAAAGGCACAAATTAAAATACACTTATTATAGTAAAAGAAAATAAGCTGAAAAATTTTTAGACCTTCCTATAAGAAACAAAATATTCCCTAGTTTCAAATAAGAATATTAAATATGTAGAGTACTGTTTGTTTTCATATTAATATTCTATTTATACTCTATATATGACCAACTTTAATGTAGCTATTCTATACTTACACGTATATGCATGCAAACTGGTTAAAAATAAACAGTGAAATTTTCTTTTCTACTGAATAATTTAAATATAAGTAACTAAACTCTGTACTGGTTATCCATAAATATTTATTCCTTTTACATACAAACCTACTCAGCAACAATTTGAGAAGGAAAAACTGAGTTTAATGTACTAAAATTATTACATTGTCTGTTATGATTCACACATTTGAAAACACTTAGCTACCTTATATTGAAAATCTTCCTTATCGACAGTAATTTTTCTAATTTTGCTATTACAGTGATTTTACTAACAGTTATCTTACTCTTTTCTCTCCCGTGTTAATCTATCTTGCTTTTGTAATTTTCAGTAGGAAGTACATTGGAAAAAACAGAGCAAGGAACATAAAGGAAAGAATAAACAAATGGGACTTCATTAAAATAAAAAGCTTCTGCATGGCTAAGGAAAACATCTGCAAAATGAAAAGATAACCAACTGTATGTAAAAACGTGTTTGCTAATGATATCTCAGACAAGGGTTTGATCTCCAAAATATATAAAGAACTCACACAACTCCACTCCAGGAAGACAAACAATCCAATTAAAAAATGGGCAAAGGACCTGAACTGACACTTCTCTAAGGCAGACATACAGAGGGCCCAGAGACATAAGAAAGGATGCTCACTGTCACTAGCCATTAGAGAGATGCAAATTAAAACCACAATGAGATACCACTTCATACTGGTCAGAATGGCCATCATACACAAATCAACAAATAATAAGTGCTGGTGAGGTTGTGGAGAAAAGGGAACCCTAGTGCATTGTTGGTGGGAATACAGACTGGTGTAGTCACTGTGGAAAACAGTATGGAATTTCCTCAAAACACTAAAAATGGAACTGCCTTTTGACCCAGCAATTCCACTGCTGGGATTATACCCTAAGAACCCTGAAACACCAATCTGAAAGAACCTATGCACCCCAATGCAGCACAATTTACAGCACAATTTACAGCACAATTACAGTAAAATGCAGCACAATTTACAGTAAAATGCACAATTACAGTAAAATGCAGCACAATTACAGTAAAATGCAGCACAATTTACAATAGCCAAGTGCTGGAAGCAACCTAGGTGCCCATCAGTAAACACTTGGATCAAAAAACTGTGGTACATGTACACAATAGAATACTACACGGCAGAAAGAAAGAAAGAAGGAGCTCCTATCCTTTAAGATAGCATGGATGGAACTGGAGAGCATTATGCTAAGGGAAGTAAGCCAGGCAATGAGGGACAAATACCATATGATCTCACCTATAAGTGGAACCTAATCAACAAAACAAACAAGCAAGCAAAATGTGACCAGAGACATTGAAATAAAGAACAAACAGACAGTAACCAGAGGGGAGGGAGGAAGGAGATAATGGGGGGAAAGAATGGCAAGGGTTCTCAAGGAGTATGTATAAAGGACCCATGGACAAAGCCAAAGTGGGGAAGGCTGGAGGGTGGGAGGTGGGGGTAGGTGGGGAAGGGGAAAGTGGTGGTGGGAAAATGGAGACAATTGTATTTGAATAACAATAAAAATGATAAAGAAAAAATTAATTAATTTTAAAAAATGGTAGATTTAGAAAACTTTCTCCTGACTAATGAAATCAATAATTCTTTTGAATGCCACTGCTATACAGAGTCAGTCCTGAGAGTCTAACGTTGGTTAATGAGGAGAAAGGGACCTGGACAGGAAGTAGAAAGACCTTGATTATATTAAACTAGTGGAAGTCCCTGCCAGAATGATGTAAGAAACTTTCCATTTCCATTCTGAGAAAGCATGACCTTGTTATCAAGGACACACCCTTGCTGATCAATGCTTTGTATCAGAAAATGTTTCTCATTATTTGGCAAACTTTGAACTTAGTAGATAAATCATCCTTGGTGGTCCTGAAGGCATAAAACTGGGAATGCTGGGTTCTGATTGTTGGCTGTTTTTCTAGAGCTACTGGTAACAATGGAGGTGTATAAGCTTATGGAGATGTTAAAGAGTGAGCAGAATCCAGTCAAGCTGCAAGGCTGTAGAATTCTGGCCAATCAATTCTTGAGTTACCAATTCCTGACTTGTGAATGCCTCATGAATAATGGACAACTGGTTGGACATTTCCTTCTCCTAGTCTCACCTACTGCAGTCTGTGCTAATCCTCACTTTGTAATCATAACCACTTCCAGAAGACAAGTTGACTTGAGCCACCTGGAGGTCATATGAAAAGCTGTCTGTGTTCGTATTTCTTTTGCACAACCCCAGTTCTAATTAATATCTTCTTTATTTTTTATATTTTAAATTATATTTTATTGATTATGCTATTACAGTTGTCCCAATTTTTCCCCCTTTGCTCCCCTGCATCTAACACTACCCCCAATCCCTCAGACAATGTCCATGGGTCATGCATGTATGTTCTTTGGCTACTCTATTTCCCATGCTGTACTTTACATCCCCATTGTAACTATCTATTTGTACTTCTTAATCCTTTCATGTTTTACAGCCTTTCCACCAACCTCCCTAGCATTAAAAGATTCTATGATTCTGTTTCTGTTCTGCTTGGTTATTTTGGTTTTTAGATTCAATTATATATATAACTATTTTATCATTCATACTTTTTATTTTCTTCTTCTTAAAGACAATGCTTTAACATTTCATATAATACTGGTTTGGTGGTGATGAAATCCTTTAGTTTTTTCTTGTCTGGGAAGCTGTTTATCTATCCTTTAATTCTAAATGATAGCTTTGCTTGGTAGAGTAATGTTGGTTATAAGTCCTTGCTTTTCATCACTTTTAATATTTCTTGCTGATTCCTTCTAGCCTGCAAAGTTTCTTTTGATAAATCAGCTGACAGTCTTATGGGGGTTTTCTTGGGGGTAACTAACTGCTTTTCTCTTGCTGCTTTTAAGATTCTCTCTTTGTCTTTAACCTTTGGCATTTTAATTATGATGTGTCTTGGTGTGGGCTTCTTTGGGTTTATCTAGTTTGGGACTCTTTGTGCTTCCTGGACTTGCATGTCTATTTCCCTCACCAAATTAGGGAAGTTGCCCCAGGCCCAGCACTAGCAGCAGCCAGCCTTGGTTCTTTCTAACATCTTAATAGACCAGGGACCAAATACCTACATAATGTGTTCTTCCTTCTTTTAAAATGTTTTGATTCTTTTTTGTGCTAAAATACATATAACACAAAATTTATCATCCTAGCCATTTTAAGTGTACAGTTCAGTTATATTAGGCACATTCATATTGTTGTGCAACCCACAACACCATCCATCTCCAGAACTCTTTTCATCTTGAAAATGGAAACTCCGTACTCATTAAACAATTAAGCACTAACTCCCCATTCCCTCTCCCCCACCAGCCCATGGCAACCACCTTTTTATTTTGTATCTATGATTTTGAATATCCTGAGTGCCTTACATAAATGGAATCATCCAGTATTTGTCTTTTCCCCTCACTTTCCCCTATCTTTCCAAATCCATGTAATTTACTTCAAACATGATCTCTCTCATGAAGGAAGTCATTCTTTTACACCTTCTTCCTTACCCTTCCCCTCTGGGAAAGAAATTTTAAACCCTGCCCAGACCCCACCTTCCCTTCTTCATTCCATTTATAAGCCTATCATTTAAAAAAGAGAAGAAAAAAAGAGAAGAAAGTTACTGGGATAATTTTCTGATTCTTTCATAGGATATGAGTACCTACATGTAATTAACCGTAACAAAAGAACTACAGATGCCAACATCTAAAATCTCTGAAATGGCCCAAAGTTCTTGTCAAAATCTCCACAAAAGTTTACATTTAACTTTCTACACATCTTAGTTAAAATTATTTCCCTTTAATAAGAAATGTCTTTTCTCTCACTTGTATTGCTTTTTTCTTGGAGGCTGATTCTCAATATTCTAAAAATGGTGTTTTTCTCTTTATTCCACAGGAAGATTTCCCATTTGTTCAGAATTCAACTGTTACACATTAAAGAGGCTTTTGAAACTAGTCTATAAACCAAATCACAACATTTAATACTGTCCCCTAGGAAAGTGTTCTAAGTTCCACACAGCTCCTGAGAACTGAACTGCTGGGATATATGCCATTTAAAAACTGGGGACTGAGTGAGTGTTATAAACGTCCCATAGATGATCCTTAGCCATACACAGCTCAAAGCTTTTGGCCAACTGAATTCCACAGGACACACAGTGAACAATAAAAGCAGCACACAACCAAGTCAGAGTAGCCAGTATGTCATCCAGACCCCCTGCCAAAGTACATGGCCAACATAGTTCAAGACCCAACTAGTCAATATGCTAAACCTACAGCTTCTATAAACACTCCATGACTTCAACTGTCCAGATCATTTTTGGTGCATTTTCTTCCACTGTATTTTGAAGAAACACATGTTTCACTATGGCGCATAATAGATTTTGAAAACCCCATGGTGACTGCACTGAAGTTAAAAAAGGTTTCCAAGAGAATGAGCCAGGGCTGCAGAAGTAAGCCGGGAGCAGAAGCCAACCTACTAATTGTATTATTAGCAGAAGCTACTTACAGATGGATACCATTATTGAGATGCAGCACAGAAAGTTAAAGAAACTCCCAACCCTTGCAAAAAACACCAATTTAGAGATAACTCATTAGATGAGGGTCCAATGGGTCCCAGACCTGGGAGTGTTCATCCATGAAGTTCTGATTTGAACAGGGAAGTGAGATCAAGTTACTGAGATCAAGTTACTACCAGGGCAACAGACGCACTAACCAGCAACCTCCTTTTTTTCTCCCCAAAGGTCTCTGTAAGACCGCAGGTAGCTTGTCTTGGTCTTAGAGATATGTTCCTTTGCAATTAATGGAGAAGAAAGAAACTAACTTTTATTGACTTTTGTTTGTTTATTTGAGGCCTCACATTTCAGGCCAAACCATTTGTCACATTAGATATTAACTGCCTCTCCAAACTCTTTGAACATTTAGAGCCACTTCCACATTATTTGGCACTTAGTTCTCCATAGTCTCATATTATTCTCTGAATACCTGATGTGTGCAAATCTGGCCTCTTCATTAGGATCATAAACAACTTAAAGGCAAGTAAATTGACTTGCACTTCATTAGGATCTCCTATAAAACCTATACATTGCTGGGCACTGAGTGGTATCTCATAAATACAGTCGATTAACTCACAGGATGAGGTCCCCACATGGAGTCACAAGCATTGAAGCAATGCCACCTCCACATGCCAATCTCAGGCCAACTTCCTAAGAAGAGTACTGATGAAAAACACAGCCTTGGTGGTCACTTGGAGCCACATCGGAGTAGAGAAATCTTGAATCCTATGCATGGAGAAACTGCTTACCATCCAGGGATGATAAGCTCTACAAGAGCTACAACTATGTTTTGTTCCCTACCCAGAACCTGGCACCGAACACCTGGTAGGGGCTTGAAAAACATATGTTGAATGAATAAAAACCATATGACATCAAGTTTTTCCCCTTTAGTCTTGTGAATTAGTGATTCCACATCTTTTGTTTGTTCAATGATCATTTATAGCCAATCTGCAAAAGTTAAAGTGACTCCAGAAAACAAACCAACATGGCACCCACATGGTACACACAGAGGTGGATGCCTTTTCTCAGCCTGCCCAGGGTGCGTGTGTGCAGGGTGGTTGTGGGGAGAGGCTGAGGATCAAGGAGGAAGGTCACTGGCCTGCTAGTCACAGGTCTGGGGCTTGCTATGGAGGGACAAGAACTATTCTCCTGGAAAGGAATAGCCAGATGTCAGGCTGAGCTCTTGGCAGCCCCCAGTCAGTGCTCTATGCAGTCCCTGTCTGGTTGGCAGCTTCCTGCCAGGAAACCCTGCCAAGCAGGTTGTGACAGCTGTGCAGTGCACAAATCTCCAAGGGTCTGGTACACTGACATTTCTGACCCGCCTGTCTGCTACTCGTGGGAAGTAGCTGAGAAGTTCTGATGCTGAGGGACCCCATTTTCCATTGGCTTTCATTTGTCAAGAGAATGCCTAACTGTCTCATCTTTTAAAATAAAAGTCTTTGGAAATGGCCTTTAGGTTTTCTGGTCAACATGAACCTACTGATTCTGTGTAGGAAAGAGAACTACAGGGAGGGGCAAAAGTAGGTTTACAGTTGTTCATATGGAAAATAATACAATAATTAATAAATAATAATGCAAGAATAAACTGTTTCATGTACTCACAATTGTAAACCTACTTTTGGTCCACCCTGTATATTTTATTCTGCTCCCAACCACTGTTTTCACTGTAACCACACTTGTTTATGGGCATCTTATCATAGTAACTGACATGTGTTGTCGACTACCACTAAGAGAAATCACCTGTCTGAATAATTTTAAAAAATTAAAGATAGCTTTTTAACCACTTACTTCTTTTGAAAAAAATCAGAATCTTATTTTTTGGAATGTTTACACCTTAAGGGGTTTTGATAAAGGACTGCCCTTTTATATTCTCTTAAAGCAGCTACATTTACTTAAAGTTGCTGAAAAGTGACCTCAATTTTTCATCAGAAGATATATAAATATTAGATTCTTTTCTGAACTCAAAGACGAAAAGTTAAAAGTGAAATTTCAGACATACCTTTCAGCATCATTCGTCCGGTGGATCCTCCAAAAGTACTGAGAAGGCTACTTCTTGCTCCTAAAGATGTGGTTGCTTCTAGGAGAGAACCGGTGATGTACTGAGATATGGAAGTCCTTTGGAGGGTGGCCCGATACTCACATACGGTGTCTCGGACACATTGCTTTAAGCAGGGACCAACATTAATCCTTTCATGGGCTGTCTCAGAGACTGGGAGCTTTGTGAAGAAATGGAGAAGAGATCCAATTGTATCTTCTGTTTCTTCTCCCTTTCTCACTGCATTGTAGATCTGTGAATAGCACAAAGTACAGGAAGTATTAATCTAGTTTCTTAGAAAAGCAAATTAACTTGTTGACAAAATGCCAAGATGACTTATTAAGAAAGAAGGCTCAGTCGCTCTAAGCACAAACACTTTTGAGCACTGAACTCATGTATTAACCTGAACATTCTACAGACACCATTTATTTGGGAAAGCTATGTGTAGTTATGAAATAGGCCATTCAAACAACCCTGCTATCAAACAGAGCACTTACAAGTTGTACCAACCAAAAATATATTCAGCTCAAATTTCTTCTCCTCCTCCTCAGCAGAGCAAAGCTCTTCCGCAGAAGGACAATGCCAAACCTTTTCTTTTTTTGACGTTCCCAGGTCTGTCTGACTCCAAAAAATACTTTAACCTGGCATTCATGAGGAATCTTTCTTACATGCTCAAACAGAAGCAAGAATGAGAGAGTCATGGAGAAGGAGAAATTCTGTATTTCTCTCTTGGTCACAATGCTTCAATCCATCAGCTTGGATCAGAATCTTTGAATCCTTTTCTTTTTCCTCCTTCATCACTTCTCACACCCAAAGAGTTGACCGATCCTGCCCCTTGTTCCTGTTCTGTCTCTGTCACCAACCTGATTTCCTCTTCCCTTTATAAATTGAATTTACCAAGAATTATCTCAAGGAGATTAAACTATTACGACACAGTTCATAATCCCAACCATAATCCCAACCATGCCCCAACCATAATCCCAATCCATTCCAAAGCCATCATTCAATATGAATTTATATAGATCCTTTTCTATGCAGGGAACAGCATTAAAAGATGTGGGGCATGGGCAAAGAGTAACACACACCTCTTGTACTGCAGGATTTCACAATCTATTGTAATTTAGAAGATGAGGTCCGAAAATGATGAGGTTTGACATTATTTGCAGAAAGGTTTTGGTTTTGTCAAGGCCTCTGGGAAGCCAGAGACTTCTGGGTATTGTATAAAAAGACAGGTAAGAAACATAACATGGGATGAGTTAATGTAGCTTTTTAATGGAGAAATAAAGGTAGACAATATATTTTTTAATTTTTCATTTATTGATTTTAGAGAAAGAAAGAGAAGAACATCAATTTGTTGTTCCGCTTATTTATACATTCATTGGTTTATTCTTATATGTGCCTGGACCAGGGATCAAACCTGCAACCTTGCCATATCGGGACAATGCTCTAACCATCTAAGCTACCCAGACAGGGCAAATATTGTGTTAGTTTTTTTTTATCATGCCACCTTGAGCACCTTGCTGTAGTTGTCTTGCTATTGATACATCAAATAAACAAATAAACATTATGTGTTTACATATCAGTTATTTGTCAGGCCTGGGTAAATATGACAGCTTCTCCTCTCAAAGAGTTCACAGTCTAGTGATAAGCAAATGAGCTCACAGTAGGGTGGAAATAAAAGTCACCCCCTCTTGTGACTTCATTGAGTGGCCAGGGAACAGAAGATCCTCCTATGCCCTCCAGTTCATGCATGTGCCCCCATGATGCTGCATGCTCCAAAAATCACCTCACTTAGGGCCCACAGACACTCAAGAGGACCCTTGTAGAGCTAGGTGAGTCCTCTTTAGAATGGGCCTCAAATACCCAGATTATTCAAATTAGGTTGACCCTAACTAGATTTCTACTCTGCTTTCCCTTTTCTACTAGTATATACTTGTCACTCGAAGGCAAAGTGTGAATTCTTTGACTTTAATTCTCTGTCATTAAATTTCTGGTGGCAAGTATAGCCATGGAGATGGTGTCCTGAGACAGAAAGAGCTCAGCTTTGGAATCGGGCATATGGCATATGGAACCTGGTCCTACCTTGACCAGCTAGAGAGCTGCACATGAGCATAAGCATGAGCAAGCTGACTTGAATGTTCAGAGACAGCTTCCTCTTCCGTAAAATGGAGATACCCCTTCTTAGGGATGTTGTGGGATTCACCAAGACTATGTAAAGTGCTCAGCCTAGTATCTAGAAATGATGCCCATCACCATTCAAGAAGAGAATGGACTCCTCTATCCTCAGGAAACACCAGATGGTTATGTAACAACAGAGCTGTCTACAAAACTCACTGAGATGTAGTTTATACCCTTGCTCTTATGTGTGGCTAGATAATATCATCCTAACCTTATTTGGATGTATTGTGAGGGGTAGACAGCTGCAGAGCTCAGGACATGCTTTTCTTCTCTCAGCTCCTTATCATACAGGCAATCTCTGACACACTAAGTCTCAAACAAGTCCTTTGAAGAAAATACTCTAGAAGTTCAGGGAAGAGAACCCACTGCACGGTCTGAGGGCTAAAGAAGGCTCCAGAGGAAAAAACAGACTTGAGCTGTGCTTTGGAAAACAGGCACAACTCTAACTGGAGCAGCTGGGGGAGGTGACTCACATGGTAAGCAACGGTGAATAGAAATGCATGCATCTTAAGGACAGTGCGCAGAGCAGGGGATTTAGAGCAGAGGAGAAATCAGAAAGGTCAGCTGGCCTGGTAAAGGAGTCTTGAATGTCAAACCAAGAGGTTTAACTCATCATGAGTGGGAACACTTCGTTTTTTTTTGGGGGGGGTGTTTATTTGTTTGTTTTTAGCAGAGGAATGACGCTAGAAAGGTTTTCCTTTACTGAGATGAATATGCTTACGGTTCCTAGTTACTAATAAGTAGACCTAGTTTCTTTCTTGCCAAGTTCCTCCATTGGCTTAAATGCCCTCACTTCTCATGTTATGCATTGCAGTCTCCACATCATGCCTTCAGAGATTCCCAATGTCTCATTCAGTCCCTTATCCAGCTGCCCAGTGTTTTCCTCAAATCGTTACATCTAGAGAGGCAATGCAAAATAAAAACTCCTTGATCCTGTAAGTTTCAAAAACTTAGTAAACAGTTCACCTTTTGAAGGTTTATACTGCATATTAGAATATTAAAGGCAATTATTAGGTTTAGTGTGAAGAAATCTATTTTGCTTAACTGTCTGAGCATTACTCATACTCATGTTATTTGACCATAATTTTTTAAGAACATGCAGCCTGTGAATATAGTGTTGTACCAAGTAATTTGTTCTAATCGGATGGCCTTTTCTTATTTTCATTTCCTTGACTTCTGTGGATTCTTTGAAACAGGCAATTATCCATCTTTCTTGAAGTCCTGCCCCTATTATCATCTCACTGCTCCATCTCTGCCTTATTATGTGGCTGCCTTTCCACCTTGGGCCTTCAAGACAGTTGTAACACAATAGAGAGGTGCCAAGAAGTGCTTAATGTCGGGGGTCATAAATTGTCTGGCCATGAGCCAGATTTATTCAAAAGATCTGCTTCATTTGACACATGGTGTTTTAAAATCAGGGAAGTTTACATACCCATCTGAAGTTACAGCATCTTCTGATAAATGGAATAATCTGGCAATGCTGAGCATTCCCATGTAGTATGAAGGGTTAGACCTTAGACAGGGCATGAGTTCTCCAGCTGGCACCGATCCCTACCACTCTCACACCTGGCCAATATCTGGACACAATTAGCATATACATTTGTGACCCTTGACTTGATGGGCTATGGATATGGCTACACATACACACAATAAACTTGTGCTGAGGTCCTCCAATATGTCCCTTGGCTGTGTGCTCTTCCCTGTGCTAGTTGTCAAAGATACAGAGAGAAAGCAATGGTCTCTGCTCTCAAGGGGTGGTGCAGCTCACCTCCAACATATATAAATGTCATGTATGTATTAAGTAATCACTCAGCATTGCTATCAGCTACTTATTTCCAAGTTCTCAAACTTGTCTGATGAAATACAAGACAAAGTGCCCTAAAAATAAAGATCTGAGTTGCCATCACCACATACACAAAGACCAGAAAAAGGTCAGCAGGTTCTACCAAGATCTGGACTATCACATGATAGTCATACAAGTAATGGATGAGCTGAATTCAAGGTGCTTGTTGGAAAAATGCTGAAACATGGATGAAGTGGTGGTAGATATGGAAATGCTAAGGGAACATATTAAAATCAGGCTATAACCACTTATTAGATCATCTACTTTTAAAAAAAGAAGCAATTGTGGGAAACTCCACATATATAGAGTGGGAAGAGGAGGCAGTATAGAACAGTCATTATGAACATGGCTGTGGAGTGTTGGCTTGAATTCTAGCACCTCTGCTTCCCAGCTGTGTGATCTTGGACAATTTGTCACTTTGTGCCCCAGTTTCCTTTTCTCCAATGTGGGGATATAATTGTTTTTGCCTCATCAGGTTGTGGGAAGAATTACAAGTTTCAATAAACATAATAGGACTGGAACAGTACCTGCCACTTAATTAATGCTCAAAAATATTGGTTTCTGTGATGATAACAATGATGATTGTGATCAATTACCAAAAATGCCATAAATTATTTCCTTCACTGATTCTGGGCCAGCCTTGAGGTTTGCTTGACCAATGGGAATTTAGGAAACATGATGCAACAAAGTCCTGAAAAACACTTGTTCACTGAAGCTTGCTCTCTCTTGCTATTTCTGGAAACTGTGCAATAGTGACTACATGGAGAAGCCAGAACCATCCTTCTGGAGAATGGGAGACCATGGTGCAGCCACTTTTGTCACCTTAGCTGATAGCAATAGCCAGATACTCAGTGAGGCCATCCTAGATCATCCAATTGCCAGTCTGACTGCCATCATAGATACATGAGTTAGCCTAGCAGAGATCAGTTGATCCAGACTAGGAGAGCCACTCAGTCAATTCACAGGAATATAAGCTAAATAAATGACTTGTGAAAAGTCACTGAACTTTGGGAGTGCTTCATTACAAGGCAAAAGCTGATTGACATACTGATGATGTGTTGGACAAAGTGGTAAGTATCTACCTGCATGAAATTTAAATCCATACACTAACCCATAGAGGCTGATTCATTTGGCAGATAGGGACAGTAGGCCTAGGGAGGTGAAGTGATGTAGAACAACTTTGCACAGCTGGTAAGAGTCTGAGCCAGGATTGATATCTAGGTTTATCCAATTCTGTGGCCCAACTTTAACCATTGCACTAAACAGAGTCACACCCAAAGCCCAAATGGTGGGGTTCAAGAAAACATTGTTATTTGGTAAAAGGTTTAGATGATATTTATGGTGCTGCTATTATTATTTTTACTCATGACAATTCTTTCCATGGCCACCCTAAATTAATTTTGAAAATAGTCATGATTAATGAATGCCCTCATGTCCCCTTATATAGAAATTCATAGTTTTAAATTACAAGGTTAAGAAAAATATGAACTTTATCTCACCTGATTAATGTGGTAATAGAGGTGCTGAAAACTGGACAGACTACTGCCCAATGTGGGCCACTATCTTTTCTGAGATAAAATCAACATGTCACAACAGGGCACCTAAGTTTGCGAAACAGATATGTGTCCATTCATTCATTCAACAATAGATTTATATTGATTAAGCACATACATTGTGTCAAGCCCAATGGCTGGGATTACAAGAGTGAGCAAGAAAGTTTCATTTTAGTGGGGAAGGCGGATAATAAATAAGTGGACCAAATAAGTAAATATTGCATGCAGATTTTTATTTGTGGTACAAACGTATTTTGGATATAGAGTCCACAGGACTTGCTGAAGTTGCTAGGAAATAAGAAAGGAAAGAGTCAAGTTTTCTACATTTGGTCATTTTTAAATTCTTAGAGATTTAAAATTTATATAAAGAGCTACAGATCAATGTTATAAACAGAGCTGCTCATGGCTCCTGTGTTTAACAACCACTGTGAACCAGGAGTAGATTCTCTCCATGGAGTTACACTACTCCTGTTATGGCAGGTACTGTGTTTGAGCAGAAAGACCTTGATACTGTAAAGTTACCTGCAGAAAAGCAAGCAATGGATAACATTCACGAAAGCATTTGCGGTTCCTTGTGACTCAATAAAGATGGATGCCATGTGGAAACCAGCACTGAGACATGGAATTCAGACCCAAAACAAAATACAACAACCATCCAAGGCTGAACAGAGCTGGGATGATTCAGACTAAGACAAGGCCAAAGACTTTGGTGCATGGAAAGGCATGAAGCAACCAGACAGATACACTGTATCCACAGCACTCACCCAGGAGGAAAGCTTCCTCTACACAGCCAGAAAAGGCTTTGTCTTAACTTGACTTTTACTGGGGTCAAAGAGGATACCTGTCAAGGGGAGTCAATTTTGTACTTATTCTATTTCAAAATCTATCTTTCTGGGGTCAGAGTTATGGAAAATTATGACATTCCAAGATCTGAGGGCATACGTTCTGAAATGTTTCAATAAGAAAGCTTGTTATTTAGGGGTCCATTGACTCATTACTTGTAATCACTGCCATATTTATTGAGTGCTTAAAATAAAGTAGGCACTGAGACATGATTTCATTGAAACATCAGAACAGCTCTAAAAAGAGGCCCTATTATTACTACCGCTTAAAAATAAGAAACGGGTGTGCACACAGCTAGAACTCAGCATCAGGACTCTATCTTTAACCAGTGCTGCTAAACCAAACAGAAATCCTATAGTACCGTTTTCAAAGAAATCTCTTTTAAAAGAGAGGTAAATTGTAGTCAATGAGCTTTACATCTTTCTTTGTTTATTGTCTTTCTCTTCCCTCTAGGATGTCAGCTTGTTGAGGACTTTATTTCTTTTTTCATTTATGTATCTCTAGTGTCTAGAAGTGCCTGGCGTTATAGCTTCTCGATAAATAGTTTATTGATTGAATTAATGAGTGTTTCTATTCAATATTTTTGCCAAGAACTTGACTAGAATCCTCTTGTTTTTTTGGTCATGAATCCACTGTGGTCACCTGAACCACAGGTGACATTGTACTGTCACCTGTATTTTTGGAACGCCATATACAGGAATCAAATGAAATGGTATAACATCTTTACAAAATACTCAGAATAGCTGTAGCCAAGTGTGGCTGTAATTGCTATTTGCCAGATATGCCCTGTTCTAAAAAATTTACCAATAGTTTAACATTATTCCATTATCATTTATTGATGTGCTTAGAGTTGAGGATGCTTAATCAGATTTATTCTCCACCCTGATTTTTTTATGAAAATGGTAATTTGGAAGAATGATAAAACTTCTAAAAAAGCAGAATATGGATTTATATATTGACTTTCCTAATTCAATTTAATTCAATAAATGTTGAGTTGTGATTAAAGAGACTATGGTAGATGCTTGAGAACAATGATTAAAAAAAAGACAAACTCTGCCCTGTGACTGGAACTCACCCCTCCCCAAGTTTTCTTTTCTTTAACATGAACGGGTCAGCCAACACTGACCCCTTCAAGGGCCCTCTTTGTGTTATTCTTTGATGATCCATACTTCCTAGCCTTCTTAAATAGGAAATGGAGAATATTAATTAACCTTAATTTTGATGATAATTTTGACCTTCATTATTTTCTAATATAGTGTATAGTTAGAGTCTTCTGTTTACCTCTCTCTTAATCAGTGTTTTCCTTCAATATCAAGTGTTCTTTCTCACTAGTAAGTATATATCTACTTCTAATAGTATCCTTATCCTCCCCAAAATGTGATTTGATTCTTAAAGTAGCCTGAGCTAGGAAAACAATCACATTTATTTGAACTATGTGTTAACTGTGATTTAATAGGCTGGTTAAGACTGTGGGAGCCTCCCTCATGGAATCAACTGTGAGAGCTGTGGTTTGGAAACCCCTTTTACTGGTCTCCTGGGCCCCTTTCCTAACTTCTGGAATCTAAAAGCAGTGTTCTAGATGATTGAAGATGCTGAAAGTTTGAATGCTCATGGTGTTTGTGTCTAAACAAAATGCAATGATATAAAAATTGCCAAATTCCCTGAAAAGTCAACAAACAAAAAGAACAGTGAGGCTGTTCTGGAGGGTGGCGGCTGAGGTAGGCTGGAGACCTGAGTGGCAGGGATGAGAAGCAGGACTCTGGTAGCAAGCTGTGGCTTCCTCTGCTCTTGAATCCACATTCCATTCAAGTGCCTGTGTAGAAAATTCCATTTGACTGAGACTATTCAGACCACGCACGAGACGCTGACCAAACAGAGCTCCAGAGAGCCAAAAATAAAGGCTTTGCTAAGGCAAGGCCAATTGACCAGAGCTATGCCACCAGCTTCTATAGGAAGTAAGTTGAACCTTTATTACTGCAGGAAATATCTAAGGAGTGTGAGAGGATGGCCAAGGACATTTAACAGCTGGAAATGTCCTTTCACGTAACTTCTTTCAATCCACATTTTACCCTTGCATTCAAATTCTGCCTCCTCCATACAGCCTTTTCAGGGCTCCAGCAAGAAATAAGCATCTTCTTTTCTGGGCTCCATTGCAAACTCTATAATGACACCTTTCTGTGAAGTTTAGAGGCTCTCCCCTTTCAGGCTGTGAGTTCCCAGGGGTTGGGGAGGAAAAGTGCAGGGGAACATGTCTTATTCAACATTTGTCTCCAGCTCAAAACATGCTGCAGGCAATAACTAAAGCCTTAAACCTAAGTCCTCTAAGTGTGTTCCCCACACCACCATCATCTTCATCACCTGGGAACTTGCTAGAAATGCAAACTTTTGGGTCCCACCCCAAGCATACTAAATCAAAACATCTGGGGCTGGGGCCTGAAATCTGTGTTGTATCAAGCCCTCCAGATGATGTTGATTCCTGCCAACATTTGAGATCTACTTCCTGAGACTTTAAGAACATACTACCTTCCCTCTTTGCACTTCTCTTATCACCCATCCCATAAGCACTCACATCCATGTCATGTTCCTTCTAGAATGGGAGCTCCACAGGGCAGGGGTGAGGTCCTAGCATCTCTATATTCCCTAAGCCCTTAGCTCAGAATCCAGCACAGGGCACACTGGATAAAGGAAGGGGCATCTCTCGAAGATATTCCCTGTAGCTTTGAATGTAACAGGACTTTCTGAAACCATGTTCCTGCTCAGTATTTCCAAAGATGAATCATGTCTGAAATACTAATTCTAATGGGAATTACCACACGGATGAATCATATCATAATGAGAAAAAACCTGGCTGCCAAGGACGCCTCTTGAAAAGAAAAAATCAAATTAGGACAAATGGATTATGTTGCACAGCTTGCGATCTCAGGCTATGAATTAGGCCAACAGAAGGGATTTAATGGCCTGAACTACCAGGCTCCCTGCAGCTCTAAGGAGCAACGAGTCAATTCATGAAATCACGTGGAACAAAGCCTCTGCAAGACCAAAACAAACTTTCACAAATCTCCTAGACCGCGATGCCCCGGCTCAGAGGCTCAGAGGCAGCGTTCTTGCTAAGCTGTGTACAAACGAAGCTGTGAGGGACAGGAAGTTCCTCAAATCCTAGGGCTCCAGGCTGCTATGTGTCCACAACAGGTGGAGGGGACCAAGGCTAACCTATAGGGTCAGGTTGTGTGCTTCCTACACTCCAAATGAATTCCCTCTCACCTTGTCTAGGTTGGCAGGGATCAATATTGCCATCCATCTTCATGGGCCCCAGAGTTCCCTTTCTGCCTAGGTCATTGCTTCTGGACCAACCAATACTATATTTCTTTTCTCTGCTCTTTGCCTGAAAACTGTCAGAGGCTGACTTCCAGGAACATACTGCTCTGACCACTGAGGGTCGGACAGCAGAGCAGAGGCCATAGTGGAGAGGAAAGAGCCTGGTTTTTGCATCACAGTGATCATGTTGGATTCCTAGTGCCACCATCTAGGAGCAATGGGAAAGCAACTTGTGTGTTTCTTTAATGGAGATTATCACAGCATTGTGGAAAGCCAGGATTCAGTGGGCTAAGATAGCTATGAGTTCTTTGTCTCCAGCTACACAGCCCATGAGTATCTAAGTGTCATATGATTATAGCACAATGCCTGCATCTTCAGAGCTCTAAGGCCAGGCCTGCTTGCCTGCAGGACCTGAGATGACTTTCGACTCTGGAAACCTATCACCCCCAAACTGTCTCTCCTGGTTATTCACTGGTGTTCCAAGGTGGTAGAGCCACTCTGATGCTCAGGAGTAAGTTTGCCCAGCTTTCTGCATGTGAACTCATGTGAAGCTGTCTGAATATTTTCTAGTTCACAGTTCCACATATAGCCACAAACTGTGGCTGTACACAGTTCCACAAACTGTGAATTCAGTTTTGGGTTACTGCACCCACTATACTGTAAGTGCAAAGCCTCAACATGATGCTTGGTATATATGTGGCATTGAATAAATGGGAGTTTATTAATCCTCTTAGTTAAGATTAAAGTTATAGCATGAATCTTCTTTCTCACCTCAGGTTTCTTCCTTTCTCACTTCTCTGCTCTCTCCTTTCTCTCTAGCTTACTCCTGGAGGTATTTTTTCCAACCTCCTCTGGGTACCCATCATTTCTTCTTTCTCCAGTGTTTTATTCCTCCCCACTTTCATATACCTCATTTGGCTTGTCTTTTACTCTCATCAATTTTTTTTCTTGCCCTGTCCTGATTTTCCTATCTTCCTCACTCTCTCTATCTCCCCTTTATTCCCATTGCCCATTTCTCTCCTGTACCCCTAATTTCTTCTCATTCCATTTTGATCAGGATCCTTTGAGCTTCAGTACCAGGGACAAAGGAACCAGGTAGGAATAAGGGAGGAGTGTTGGTTATTAGGGTCTTCAAGCACAGACCCTCCTCTAACTGTTAGCAGGCAGTTACTTGTCATTATTGAATGCACTATAATTCTTCTGTCATAAAACTGAAGTGATTTAATTCTTGAAAGTTCTCCTCTGATGAGAGCCAAGTGAATCACCAGAGAGGAGCTAGGGACATTCTTTCCCCAAACCTCCAAGGAACTGAACTCTAGTTGAGCCAACACTGGACCCATTGTAAGCTGGCTTCTAGCCTTGACTAAGTTCCTTGCTGCAAGCTTGATGGCATCCACTTCAGAGTCTCACGCTACCAATAAGACTTGAGAGCTGTTCAGAACAAGTAGGACAGACTCTCAGGTTTCATCCAAAGGTACATCTGAGCTTAGCAAGCAGTTACTGAACATGCTTCAGTCAGAACAAATGGAAGAGGCAGCGATGGGTGAATAGAGACCACCAGATTTCCAGGAGCGAGTCATCACAGCTCAGACAGGTCAGAGGACATGAAACCTGGGAGAGGAATTGCTGGGTATAAAAAGAAAGACAGGAGGGGCCTGGGCAGGATGGAGGAGTTGAGGAGAGGTATAGAATAGGAGTAGAGCCCAGCCTGGCTGGGAAATCTTGGGGCCCATATACAGAGAAGGGCAGCCTCTGGGAAGGCCTAAGTAACAGGTAGGTCCCAGGCCAGGTGCTCATCCAGAGGAACCCTCTGAGAAGCCTACACTGGCATCTAACACAGGCATGGAAAAAGTCTCTGGCTGCACTTTAATCTCTGAGGGAAAAGAAATCTATGCCTGCAAATGTCTTCCTTGTTTGGACTCCATTCATTCGTTCACTCACCAAATATTTACTGAATGTCTACTTTGTGCCAAAAAGCTGCCAGAAGCTAGAGAAAAAAAATGAATGAAACAGTTTTTGTTCTCAAGAAAGTTACTAAGTATAGGGGGAGGTAGGCAAGAAGATGGGCAATTCTGCAATGGTGTGAACACAAAGTACTTTGGGAACACAGGGGAGGGTCTTAGAAGGCCATGGAGGGCTCCTTCTTGGAGTAACTTCTAGACACAACCTACAGGCAGCAAGAGCTAGCAAAGGTGGGGATAGAGTAGGATAACAAAGAGGAAAATGTTTTAAACAGAGGGAACAGCATGTTCAAAGTGGCTCCCTATGGTTGGAGCTAAGAGCATGAGCAATGAATCTGGGGAGAGAAGCAAGGTCCCTCTGAATCCTTACAAATGGATGCAATGCTAGCCCAGAACCGTTTCTTTCATGAATATTTTCTAAGCTCACTACCATGGAAATAGCTTTGATAGCAAAAAGAAAAAGAAAGAAAGAAAGAAAGAAACAGGCATATACAAGTTAGAGGGTTATATATTTTATGACTTGGGATACTCATTGCCCTTCAAAGAGTATCATACTAAATGCTAAGGCTGCAACATCAAACAAGTCCCATTCTGAGCTCTTGGGGCATGAATGGGACAGAGGTGGTCACTTCTATAACTTCTTATAACTAGGCGGTAACTTTGTTATAAACAAAAGCCAATGGAAGGAAACACCACCTACTAGCCTGGAAAGGAGAGAGATCAACTTCATTCACACCCACAGTGTAATAGTAACAGAGGTATCCCAGAAGTGAGGGGTGATTTGGGACTGTATAGTTGGAGAAATAGAGCCAGAAAGAGAAGGGAGAGTTCCAAAGAAAATATCACCTTCCTTTCTTCGGAAGATAGCAGTGAAAAGCTGAGCTTTCAAGAAGGTTCCAAAATATTGGAGACTACGAAACAATTAACAGGCTTTAGAATTGCACTCAAGTTCATGGAAAGGAGTCAGGGACACTCTATCTATCCTATATCATGTACTTCTGCCCTGTTATGGTGCTCTAAGCTATGTGTGTGTGAGCAAACACAGGGTCCAGCAGAAGTAACACCTGCTTGAGTGTGGCTGGGAGGTAATAACATTGGTGTAATAATTTATAGTTTTAATTTGAACATTTCACCAAAAATGTCATATGGTATGCTTGAGTGTGACACTGTTATGTTACAGAATTACATGGTTATGATTTTGTAATGAAAGATTTTGTAATAAAAAAGGGGTGTTATTTGTGCTGGACTCTGCATATTCAAAGGTAGAATGATGGCGAGAGATTGATGGTCAAAGACAACTTGTTCAGAGGCTCGGAGATGTGGGAAAGTTCACTTTCCACCTCACCTATGCCTACCCTGTAGTCAGAGAAGAAAGATGTGGTTATCCTCAGCTTCATTCCAGGGAACTTCATGAGTGTCATAAAACAAATTTAAAAAAAAACAACTCAAAAAACTAAAGTTGATCGAAACTGAGGGCTATGGTCATAAAATAGCTTCTAATTTACATTCCCAATGTAAGGCATTTTACCCTTCCATCTTGTCATTTAAAAAGCCCATTCTGTTGTCTCTACTGAGCTTAAGGTTTTGCTTGACTATCAAAACAAAGAGATCTTTTGTTGACAGAAACAGGCGACAGTGTTTAGGTAAAAAGATTATATACAGAATAATGGTATGAAGCTCTATTGTGTAAAAAGTAGACTTAAGAGCTTTCCCTGTCTCCAGATTCTCTGGGTTTCTCACAACAATCTAAAATACTGTTGTCTTTCACTTTGTGGGAGCCCTAAACAATCTGTTGCAGTTATTATTTTCTAAGAGCTTATAAAAGACACTATGCAGATGACACTACACATAATTAAAGCAATATCAACAACAGTGTATATCCTAACTATAGCTGAGACTAACCATCCTGGGATCAACCACTTGTGGGTATCCCAAGAATTTTCTCTCCTTTGTACCCTCCATAATCCAATGTCCCATAACATGTTCTATTACTTAGAGTTGGAACTCATAAAATATTGCTTGAATTGATTTCAGCTGGCACTTGGCATCTTGCCTGTACTGGACATTATTACTATATCAAAGGCAGGGTGCAAATGAAGACAATGCACTACATTTGGAACAGGTGTCTAGACTGGGTGGGCTAGAGGGAGGGTGGGGTCACAGAGACTCACTCCCAGCAGGGCAGGTAGGAATCAAGGAAACACAGTGAATGTGGTGCTGAGCTGAGAGAAGAGACCTTCTGATGGGACCACATCTCTGGTAAATAACTGTCATTTCTGCAGCTGCTTTGGACATTAATGGGTGTCTTTTCAGGGTTCAGCCACAGCATTCTATTATCCATGCCCCAAAAGTCAGGCCACCTTTTGTTCACTGAGAAGCTCATTCCCCAGTCTTTCTTCCCTCAGAATTCTTTATCCTCACTATAAGAACCCCAATTCTGCATGAAAGGGAGAGGAATGGAGCTCTATCTGCTGTTTATAAGAGGAGAAAGAGAACACATGGAGCCATACTAATAAACAGAGACTCAAATGACCCTCTCAACTCGTGCTTATTTGTGATCAAGAAGTGACCCTGATGTACTATAAAATAGGAGGCAGAGACACTGGGAATGGAGAGTAGAGGCTCTGGCAAACTGGCTCTAGAAAGTTGGGGTGCAGGAATGATATCAGGAGCTCTTTTCTCTTTTGATGCTCTTCCTCCAAATTGCTCATTTTCAATTCTTCTCCCTGCAGCTTTGGGGGGCAAAGGCAATCTCTTTGAAGAGGGAGAAGATACTCTGTGTGAGGAAGGAGGGTGTGGCTGTCCCTGGCTGCGCTAATTCTGGTTTCCATCATTCCCTCCCACAGCTTTCATCATCTGCTCTTCCACGTTTTGCCCTGCACACGTTCCTAAGAATTCTTGAGACAGATCTGGCAATCTTTTCCCATCAAAGCCAAAATCCTTTCCCTACTTGCAAAATCTACCAGAGGCCACACCAAAAAAGTTTTTTTAAAAAAGTCATAGCATTATTTTCACAAAGCACAGAAAAGAAAAGTCAAGTGTTGTGTGCATGGCAAGTGAGAGGGTAAATGAGATCCACATTGTAAGCAGTTAAGGAACTGGGCTGTGTGTGGGTAAGGGAGGAATCTGACAAGAAGAGAATCACACAAACAATTTTGAAGACAGGGCTGGAGAGAGGGAGGCAGGGGCAGGAAGAAGAAAAGCAAGGACAATGTGTCTGAGGTGCATGTGCTCTGGAGACACCTGCTGTTTGCCCTGGTTTTGGACATCAGAAGACAAATACCGCCCTAACCTATGAAGTACTCACTGCTGAATAGATGACTCATCCCTGCTTCATCGAGTATCTCTTACATGACCAGGGATAGTTGGAAAGGCAAGGCAGGTAATAGGAAAAGCTGATTAATAGGATGAGACAGGAGATAATAAGTGAGAAAAGAGAGGTTCAGGCAACTGGGAATAGACTGACTTCACTGGGATGTGAGCAGCTACTGTAGGCCTAGAATCTGGCAAGGGTGAAAACTTAGTGCACAACAGAGTTAACCTATTGTGAGGTCTAGGGATGAAAAAATAAGGAAAGAACAGCTGTACTGTGAACTCTTGACTATCTGTGGTAATGTGGAGAGTATAATAGTAAGCAAAGCTACCTGCAAAGGAGGTGCTATGAGGCTTGGTATAAAAATTCAAACATAACAGGAAATCAGAACAGTGAGAGATCACGGAAGAAAACGTTCACAGATGAACTAAGCCCTGAGATGGACAAAACTTGGCTAGCAAGGTCAGAGGGAATGTGTTCATGGGGTGAAAAGTTGCGGGCACTGAAGTGCAGATTAGGATGCCCCTCCCTCCTTGCCCCTTGTAGGCATATTAAAATACTTCAGTAGAAGGGGAGGAAAAGGCTGGGAAACCCAAGGTGCTCCTATTTTGGGAGAGTAAGAGGGTCAGGTGGAAGCAGACCTTTCCTTCTGCTTTGGAGAGTTCACCTTTTAGTCCAAGAGGCTTGACACCAAATGTCCTGAGCATTCTGAGCTTGAAGAGTCCCCCTGGGGCTGGGACTTCACTATCATGACAAAGAAAGTATTGTTCTAAGGTAGGTCTTATGGAGGCTTTCAGTTCTCCCAGACCTTTGTGACTTTTATTTTGGTGGATACTTCCCGGTGACCAGGTCATGGGACCAAGTGAGGTGGCAGGTCCTGTGGTGTGTCTACCACACATCAGGTTAGATGCAGGGAACAGAGTGGTACTCCAGACAATATACTCATAGCTGCTTTTAAATAGACCCAGAGAGAGACCTATTCAGACACATACATACCTGGGCATTGAGAAAACCAAACAGGGTCTTCTTATGCCCTGCTTTGACTCAGTTACCTTCACTGGTGCCCACCCCACTGCATTTTGTGCCTTCCCTTTGCCTCAGTTTCACGATGGTAAAATGCAGATAAGTGTGTGATGATTAAATGAATTAATGTATGTAAAGCACTCAGAGCCGTGCCTGAGATACAAGTGGCTTCCGTGAAAGTTCTTGTTTTTTTCTCACCTACCAGATGTCCCAGGACACCTGCATGGCTTCTGGTCATTTTCTCCTCTGAACACTCAGGTACTCTCTGGAATACAGGTGATAACTAAATACTTCCAAGAAGGATTTACTTTATTTTGCTCAGTTTTTGTCCTCAAGTTAATGTCAATTTTGAAAGGAATAGGTAACAGCACTGAGTTTCTTTTCTGTGGTTCCTAATTCATTCATTCAGTGTTAAGTCCTCCCAGTGAAGAATACCTCTTTTTTTTTAAAGACAGCAGCATTATTTGGGAATTATTATAATTCCCAAACCATACAATTCACCCATTTGAAGCATATGGTCAATGGTTTTTGCTATATTCACAGAGCTATACAATCATGGCCACAATCAATTTTGTCATTTTCATTATTCCAAAAAAGAAGTCCTGTACCCATAAGCAGTCATGTCCCATTTTCCCCCTACCTCCCAGGCCTAGGCAGCCACCAATCTATTTTCTATTTCTATAGACTTGCCTATTCTGGACATTTCATACAACACATAGCTTTTTAAAGAGGGCAAACTCTTCTTTCACTCATCATTAATCTATTTCCACCAAAACACTTCACCATAAAACCAGGCATACAGCAGGCTCCTTAAATATTGTTGAATAAAAACAAAAACATGGGTTCAATTAACTTAAACATATTTTTTTTCCTCACATTTCATCCTGGGACCTTGTTGGTCCAAAGCAAGATCAGGAAATATAGATCAGGAGCAGAGTTGTGCTTTTGCTTTCCTTGAGGCATAGAAAGCTTTGTTGAGACCCCTCAAAGTGAAGTTCTAGTGCAGTGATTCTCAAACCTGGCTTTTCCTTATTGTTACCTGGGGAACAAAAAATCCTGAGCCCTGAGCCCTGTTCCTACCCACCCTGTCCCAAAGTTATGTCTGGGGTGGGGCCCATGAATATCTTTTAAATATTCCCCAAATTTAAATGTGATTCTATGAACAGCCAGGGTTGAGAAGTCTTGATCCAAAGAAAACAACCCTTCTAAGCAAGAATGATTTGTTGAATTCCATCCATGCCCAGAATGACATGCAGCCAAAGTTTTTAACTTTGTCTTCAGGGAAATGAATCTCTGAATTTTGAAGAAAGCAATTCAAAAACAGACTCTCATTTCACAAAAAATTTCTTCATAGTTAACATTACTGTAAAACTGAACCATGTGAAATTGCTGATATTTGACTGTTTTTGAGCAATAAATTAACATTTCATATCATTCAACTTAAATGAATGCATTTATTTCTTGAAATAAAAGATACATCGTATTCAGTTTGAACCACCATTTTTCTAATCCACCTTCTTCTTTGTGCTTCACATGCTTTTAAAAAAGAACATTTTAGGCTTTACTAAATATATACCTATAGTAGAGGATGAAACATAGATCAGCCATTAAGGAAGATAAAAGCACGAAAATTCAAAAACAGATAAAACAAGCACTAACTTTAAGGACACCCTTCCCATTTTGCCACACATTATTTCTGGAAAGCATGTCATAAAGTAGATTGTCATAAAATAAGTTATATTTTCCCACAGAAAAAATTTTATAATTAGGGGTTGTGTTCCTGACCAGACATCCTATAAATCAGAGATATGATCAACAACAGATCATGAAAGCAAAGCTGCAAGAGCTATAAACCTTCATAAACATTTAAAATAATAAATCTGTTATTTAAGTACCATAAAATACCAAAATTATATTTTACCCATTGATTATCATACTTTCATTTCAAAAGGTAATTTAGCACCACCCATCAAAACTCAAAAAGTACGCATTTCTTTCATTCACTTCTAGTGATCCTCCCTAAAGGAAAGCTGGTTCTGTTTCTTCCTCCCCTTGCAGGACCAAGTATAAAAGTCTTTGTCTAAACTCGAGACTCTGCATACTCCTGCTCTGACTGGGTTCTCCCCAACCACTGGCCCCTCCCTGCCTTCTCATCTGAGGTTCTGCTTCTTTCACCCATAAGCTGCCTGCTGCCCAGGTTCTGAGGACAATCCTGTCAGAGTCAGGAGGAACTTAAGAAGCTTTAGTTCTCTGGTACAGGCTCCACAGAGTCTAGTCAATTGCATTTCTGCTTTCATTTCCATCTCAGGCTGGAAAGTGGGCTTCTAGCTCCTTCCTGTACCCAGAACTGCTCGTATCTCAGTCCTTCTGAGCCTCGTGGCTTGCCAGACTCTTTGTTCACCCCACCTCTGCCTACAAGGGGTTGAAGTTCTCTCCTTGAATCCCACGCTGTAGCTAGAAGGAATCCTGTGACCTATTGCAACACATTTTTGATGCCAAACACATCTCTGGCAATCAAATGTTTCATGAATGAACGAATTCCTAGATTTCTCCATTTCTCTGCACAATTGAACAGCCACTGCTGCCTCTTAGTGGGTCACTCTAAGCCAACTGACCCCTTGGAGTGCTGGCTGCCATGACTACTTAGTGAAAGCCATGTGCTCTGAACATCAACTGGGCCTTCCTGGCTGTGCCTCAGCACTGGCTTACCCTTCGAAGGGTCTGCAGGCCTCCTCCCTTTCTCTGTCCCTTCTTCTTTACTCCATTGATTAAGGCCTTACAAGCTCCAGGCACAACTCTCTCACCAAAACCCTCCCTAATTGCCTCCAGACATTCTTCCTTGCCTCCCCAGTCTCTCTGGTGTCTCATGCACTGCACAGAGGAGTAGGCACTTGGGGAAGTATCAGGACATGATTCTAGAACAGTGGTTCTCAACTAGAGGTGAACTTGCCTTTCCAGGGACACCTGGCAATGTGTGGAGGCATTTTTGGTTGTCATGACTGGGGGCATGCTATTGGCATCTGATCAGTAGAGGCCAAAGATGCTGTTAAGCATCCTGCAATGCACTGGGCAGCTTCTATAATGAAAAATTATCCAATCCAAAATTGGCTGAGGTCAAAAAACATTGTTCTAGAGAAATCAAAGAAATCTTCTGTAGTGCTACGAATTAAATCAAACTGAAAATCAACAGAGAAGGATAATGCTTCTCTTTTCAGTAAAAACAAAACAAGAAAAAACCTTTTCCAATGACTGGATTTCATGTTCATAAAAATATTAGAAAACAAAGATAAAAGATACCACTCTCACTGTGTATGTTATGTAGTTGTGATTATATTCTGCTTTTTTAATATTACATGACAACCATCTTTTCTCCACATTACTGAAAGGTATCACTTTCATTACTATGTGAGATTCCTCCCCATGATCACCACAGTGCAATGAACTCTTCTCTTACAAGTGTAAATTTGTTTCTAGATTTTCACTATTATAAAGGCTGTTGTGAAGACATATTTGTGCATAAAACTCTTTCTGCAAGGGTGGTTATATCCAGGATAAATCTTAGAGATGGTCTACACTGCTGACATAATTTTTGAAAGGTGAACAGGATTTGCCAAAGGATTCTGACATCAAATCCTATGTGAAATGTTCCCTTGGACCCTAGCTCTGTTCTGGTCTAAAAACATACTCCAAACTTACAAGTTAAAGTGTCTCCATTTGAGGAGCATCAAAGAAGCCAGAGAAACAATTCATCTCAGAATTTTTTGAACAGAGCACTGCAACTGATCATGAGAACAAGAATGAAAGGTTTTGTGATTTTTGGCATGGAGACATAACTAATATGCCTTTAAGACAGTAGGATTTGCTGGTTAGAGAGTCAAAATGATTTTATTTAGAATGTCTTTCTTATAAGCATAATGCCATTTTCTGTTCATTAAAATATTTAGCTATTTTATTTTATTATTTTTTGTTGATTTTCTCTTTATCTCAGGTATTTCCTTAGATCTTTGGGAATGCATTTATTTTGACAAGCATGTTAACAGCTCTTTGTTGGCATAAATTCAGAACATTTTTAAACAAGAATAGTTTGAAGATAAAACTTTATTTTTAATTAACATCCAAATAGTTTTTCTAAGTTTTAGCATCTGATTACAGCATGGCCACAGAAGTTAATCTCTCACTTTCTTCTTGCTCTTGGATTCAAAGGGAAACCTACGAGTATATATAAATCAAAGCAAAACAATGTGTCTTGATATGTAAACTCAGTGATGGCAGGAATGGTAAGAAGTTAGAAATCAGAGGATCTGGGCTTCCACTTGTGTATGCTGCTTGCAAGCCCCCTGTATAGGGCAAGTCATTGACATTTGTGGGGTTCAATTTCAAAAAAGAAGACTATTGAACATGAAACAGTTTATGTGAAGGGCTTTGGGAGATACACATGCTTCTCTAAATGCAGTAACAGTACAGAGTTGTTATTGTGTGTTCTCATGTACTGTGAACTATCCTTTATGATGGCAATCTAGGTGTAACCAAGGGCACAGAAGTCAGTACTCATCAGGTGAGCTGTGGCACTGGAGAGAAGCAGTCAGGTGTCTGGGTGGGGAGTCTGTGATTCAGAAGCAGTTATCACAGCAGGAATCAAAAGTCCCTTCCATGTCACAATTCTGGGGACAGGATATTAGCCACGATGCTGGGCGGTGTAACGTCAGCAGCAACTAGGACCACTGACGCCACCACTCACTGAGGGTTTACCACACTGCAGCCACTCTCTATGTGTTTTGCTTGCATTACCTCAGTCAATCTTCATTAACTGCCCAATAGGCACTGTTACAGAAACAGAGATCAGACTGAAGAGAAAGAGTCGGTGTAATATAAAATTTTAACACCTGCAAAATGGCAGAAAGTTCAACACTGTTTTCTCAGAGTCCAAGGGAAAAGTAGGAGTGGAATAAGGAGCTCAGTGACATCACACAGGAGGTGTGAACCTGGGAGCCAGGTGGAGGCTATGGCCCCAGCTAGGGTGAGCTCACACCTTGCCTGGGGCTGGGTAGGATGGCCAGCAGGTCTTACAAATAGCCTGGGATTGTTCTTTCAGTAACAGGGAACAGTTGTTGCTGCTACAGTTGCCCTCTTGTTCTTGCTGTCCCCCATAACCAGTCAAGAATGGACTAGGAGGGCCAGCAGGCTCCCAAGGGTGTCCAACATTTTGGCGTCTCAGGGCCACACTGGAAGAGAAGAGTTGCCTTGGGCTACATACTAAATATACTGTGACACGTAACCACAAAAAAAGTTTATTTTTTAAAAATCTCATAATGTTTTAAGTAAATTTATGGTTTTGTGTTGGGCCACATTCACAGCTATCCTGGGCTGCATGTGGTCCACAGGCCGCAAGGTTGGGCACCCTGGCATCTAGCCTGTACTATGGAAGTGAGAAAAATAGTGGTGGAGTCTTGGTTTCTGGGCACAACCTGCCACACTGTGTTAGACCTGCAGTCCACTCAGCCCAGGACTCATCTCCAACAGTGACATCAACAACTAATGTAATGGCTTGGGAACTTCCTTTCTAATAACAGATTATTTTTTTGGAGAAATCTTAGGTGGAAGCCCAGGATTTACAAAAGATACGATGTAGAGAAAGTCTGGTTTAAAGAGAGGAAGGAAGCCCAGAATGCCCTCCCTCCACCCTAAATATAATACTTTTCATGTAAGCATGGTGTATCCTTTGACATAAACACGAATGGCTAAGGACCCTAAGCATTCTAATTTCCCTGGACTCCAGTAGCAAACTGTTACCACGTAGTTTTCCAAAACTTAAAAGAAATCTATTTAAGTTTTCCATATACATCACATTTTGGCTACAGAGCCCATCTAGTGTTTGCCCCTTTTACAAATACCAGGACAAGAGAAAGTCTAGGACCATTCTCTTGTCCTAGACTTGCACTGCTCCAACTTCAAGGGGCATCATCCCTGACTCCTAGTATTTACACTAGAACTATTTATGACTTCAGAAACTTTGCTCACATTTTCCCCGTCTTTCCATACAGAACATTCCCAATCTGTTTAGTCTGTTCTCACTGGAGGATTAAATGCAATAATGTATGTAAAGCATCAAGCAAGGGAGGTGGCATAACGGAGAGGTTCAGCAACTATCATGCTCTAATCCTTCCTTTTCCATCTCCTTCATCATTTAGGAGGCTCTGCTCTAGTTCTGCCTTCCATTGAAATGTTTTGCTCCTTTCTCTCTGCTGTTCCCTAAATGGGGGTGGGGAGGGCAAGGTGGAGTTATCTTCACCAACACAACCAATGATATTGCAAGACTACAAGCACCAACCCCAACCAGTACTATGTAAAGCATTTTCACAGTCAGGAACACCGAGTGCACTCTTTGTATTGTAGCTTCTAAGTCCTTGATAGGAAAATTGTAGCAAAGAAACCTTGGCCTGAAAGGCAAAAGTGAGGGTAATTATCGGGCTGGAAGTAGCGGTTGAGGAGAGGCACAAGAGTGGGGAGGATTTGATACAGCCAAGTAATGTAGGAAGAAGAAAGAAGTTCTCTCAGCAGAAAGAGAAGCAGAGAACAGGATTCTCAGAGAGGACTGGAACTGGTGGGAAAGGAGCTAGAGTTCTCTTCCTGAACTTGTATGTGGAGGAAAGGAGAATCATGGAAAATTTCAAAACACTACTGGCAGTGAGATAAATTGGCACAACATTTTGACAGGACCATTTATCAATGCCCACTGCAATTTTAAGTGTGTATAGCCTAAAATTCAGCAATCTTGTTTTTAGAAATCTAAACTTATGAAAATATTAACATTGCATTCATAGGTGTAGAATGATGTTCATTCCTGCACTTTTCATAAGGTGAAAATATTGGGAATAGCCTGAGAGTTCATCAACAGGGACCAATTAAGGTATGGCATATCAGTGAAAAAAAGAACAAGGTAGTAATACATATATATACTGGCATAAAAAAATCTAAAAAAGATACAGTAAGTACAAAAGGTAAGTTGTAATTTGTATAATATGAGGCTTAGTTTTGAAATTATATAAATATTCCCATAAATATAAGAAAGCCATCTGGAAGGCTACATGTGGATCATCTCAAATTTTTTTTTGCAGATGTGAACTTTAACTTTTCACTTGAGGTACTTCTAGATTGTTGAAATTTGTAATTAAAAATAAATAAGAGAGCTAGCTGTAGCACAGTGGTTATAATCATGGGCTTTGAAGGCACACTACCTGAGTTTGAATCCCTGCTATGCCTTGTCCTAGAAGTGACAGGTAACTTAATCACTCTGTGACTCAGTTTCCTTATTTATCAAATGATAATAATGATAGTACCAACCTTGTAAGTTATTGTGCCAATTAAATGAGTCAGTACAAATAAAGAGGTTAGAAAAGGCCTGGCATGTAGTTAGCATGTAAAAAGAGAATAATTTGTTTGTTTACATTACCAGATGACAGAAGGGGAAAAGTTTAGTGACAGATGATAAAGAGCCTTGAACACCAGGCTAAGAAGTGAGAATTAATTTATTCAGCAGGAAATAAGGAGTCATTTATTTATTTAATGAATATTTATTGAGTGACTTCTATGTGCCAGACACTGTTCTAGATAGCTGGGACACATCAGTGAATGAAGTGCAAAACAGCATTTTAGAAAACTACCAATGTAATCAAGACTGGGGTTGGAGGGATATAATGAATGTGTGTCTTAAAAGTGCTGTGTGCATCTGTTTGGAGGAAGGTGATCAGGAAGACTGAGGGGCTGTCAATCAGAGGCCATTGCATTGTGAGGGGGATGAGGGCCTGAAACATGAAAGGGAATTTAGGCCTGAAGCCCAGAAAAGGTATCTAAGGCCTCAGGTAACAGATCCCTAGTATAGGCAAGGTGGCTGCGTTTGCAAACTTCAGGTGGGGAGCTGAGGCTAGCCAAAGAACCTCTGAACACCAGCTTTTCCGACTTCATCCTAGCCTTGGCCCACTCAGCTGGCCTGCAATCAGGTGACCTGGCTTCAGTCCCATGTTTACCACTGTCCCAGGGTACCCTGAAGAACCAGACTTCTGTGGGCCTGAGTCTTCACAGAAGACAAGAGGGTCACCCTTGATCATCTCCAGGGCCCCTGTCAGCTCTAACATTCTGTAGTTTTCATGTCATCACAAAGAGGAAAATGAATGGAACTTCCTTTCCCATCATCAAAGCATTACATGGCAGAGTCAACGAGAAACCACTAAAACATAGGCTTCAGATGTGCAGGATAATGTATGAGAAGACTGTTTACATTCATTTCCTTTTTGAGAAAGTGCATACTGAATTTTAAGCCAAATGTATGTGTCAAGGTCTGAAAATGGGTTACTCAAATAATTGCCTTCCATACATGCAGCTGTTCTAAAGCATAAACCACGCTCATCCAGTACAACCATCATCTGTTCCATAAAGAATATGAACATTCATCTGGCCCTTATTTTTAGAGTAAAAGGTCAAATGCACAAAGGGTGAAATGCAGTCAAGTCCACTGTGCCAGATGCAGACAGGGGCAGTAGGCCAATTATAAATCTTAATCTCTGAACTTGTGGGTATTTAAATAAGATGGCTTAGAATACCAAAAAAAGTAAATCATGGAATATCAAAGTGGCAAAGAGAAGCCACAGAGAAGCTCACCTTTCATTTGTTCAACAAATTGCTCTCACAAAATAAATCACCAAAATAAAGAGACTGATTCATTTCCCATTTTTTCCCATTGCTTGTTGGAGTTTGGTTCTCCCCTCCCCCGACCCAGGGTCATGGGATGCCTGAACTTCAGGCTCTGTTGTGTGTGAGAAAAGCTCTGCATCAAGATAATCTACTCTATGTTAGAAGAAATTGTGACTGTCTTGTACCCACGAGTAACAGGCACTGAAGCCAAGCTCCCTGAATCCTGATTTCAGATCTACCACTTACTAGCTAAGTGACTTAGGGCCAAGTTACTTAGCTCCTTTCTGGCTCAGTCTCCCCCTCATAGTGTTGTGATGAGGATCTTACTATTTCTACATTGCTTTGAATAGCGTCTGCTGTACAGTAAGCACTATATATGTGTTTATAAAATAAATCTTAGTTGCTAGAGGCAACACAAGGCAGCTGAGAGTGGTCACGCACTGATTCTCTTAAAGGATGCTTCCTCTCTGCTCATCCTACTCACTTATAAAAGTGAGTTTACCACGGAAAACCATATGTTAGATAAGACAAGGATCAGCTGTTCTTCATTTTTACTTAGAAATGACTGGGAGGAATTTACACTAAAAATCCTCCTGCTTGGATGGCTGCAATCAGAATGACTCTTCTCTGTGAAAAGGAGACGTGAGTTTGTCGGTAGAGATGAAATTAGAATGCCCTGGCACGATGCCCACCAGCCTCAGAGTCTGCAATTTCAACCAACTGTTTGCTTGAGTTATTTGAACCCATTTTATTCTTAGATGTTCTGGTGTGTGAGTGATTGAGTTGTACGTGTGTGTACGCACTTACAATAGGGGGAAAGGGTAATAAGCCACATGGTGACATGATGTTTCCATGTTTCAATCTGGGTCATTCTAGTGCCAACACTTGGCCTTGTGATCTAGAACAAATTACCTAATTTCTTGAGCCTCAATTACTGGAACAGAAAAATGGTTTTGACAAGTGGTCTTTTGGGTGCTCTTCTCTAGATAAAGACCTATTATTCTAAGTGGCTGGTATGATTTGTTTTCATAACAGTGCCCCCCTGCAGGCTGCTGCCTCTCTGCTTGCTAAGACAGGACTTCAAGGTATCTGGTAGCATAAGAGATTAGTAGTGCAAACATTGGATTCAGGCCCTGTGTTCAAACACCAGTTTTGCTGCTATCTGGTGGCCTTGAAAAAATGTCCGAACCTCTCTAAGCCTCAGTTTGCCTATCTGTAAAATGGTGTTAATAATAGCAATATCTTATCAGGTGGCTGGGAGCACTAAACAAGGATACTTGAGAAGCACTTACCATGCTGCCTGGCAGTCAGTGCTCATTAAATAATAACTGTGCTTATCCCCAAGTGTCCTATGAGATCTTAGGTATATTCTTCTTTGAATAGTGATGGGCAGTTCATTAGCTAGTTTTTATATTAGCATTTAAAATCCCCAGTGAGAACTCTTTTTAAACATGTCATATGCCTCCTCCACTGTTGCTCTCCTCCCCTTCCTCTTTCCCCCTTCTTTAAATTTCAGAACAAATCAGTCACTTTAAGGTGTGTGTAAGTAAGTGGTTGCCTACTATTCATCAGAAGAGATTCCAAGGCTTTTTGTAAGGAAGATTTCATGTCAGGCTGCATTCTTTAGGGAGCTGCCTGTACTGTTCTTTCTTTTCCCTGGACAACCCCTGGAATGAATGGGTTTCAAGTACCTCCCTCTGAGGTGGCTAAATGGGGTGGGAGGTGGGCTGCTGGGAGCTTAACCGAGGGTAGCAGGACAGAGGAGTCAGTGAGGAGAACCCAAAGGAGGAGTTCTGGCTTTGGCCCTTCCAATAACTAGCTATGTTACCTTGCACAGGTCACTTACACTCCCCAGAATGTACTATCTTCATTTGTAACATGAGAGGGCTAGCAATGATCAAAAAACAGGAAGACAATTCACCTAGGAGGATGAACACTGTATACATTGTTCCCTTCACTAGTTATCAAAGAAATGCAAATTATAGAATAAAAGACATCATTTTTTACCATTATTATAATAAGAATTTAAAAACAATTCTTTTGGACAAATACCACATGATCTCACCTTTAACAGGAACCTAAACAATAAAACAAAGAAACAAGCAAAATATAACCAAAGACACTGAAATAGAGAACAGGCTGACAGTGTCCAGAGGGGAGAGGGGAGGGAATTTTGGGGGAAAAGGGGAAGGTTTACAGGAACAAGTATAAAGGACACATGGACAAAAACTAGGGGGGGTGGAAATGGGAGGGGGAGGTCTGGGTGGGTGGGTTGGGATGGGAGTGAAAGACAGAAAACTGTACTTGAACAACAATTAAAATAAATAAATAAATAAATTAATTAATTAATTAATTAAAAAATAAAAACAATTCTTTTGCATTACTGGGAGCATGCAAATTGGTACAACAGCTAGGGATCAGAAAACAACTCATATCGTCTCATGAAAGAAAGAGGTAAACATCAGTATAAATTCTCATCTCTGTAGCTCACTAGGTTTGAGGATCAATTTTTCAAGACTCCATTTTCTCATTGGAGGAAAAAATGGGTCAAATGGGGATAATAAAAATAATGCCCACTTGATGGGCTGTTGCGAGGTTTAGAAATTATGTCAATAATGGACCCAACCTACCGTTAGGCACATAACAGATGCTATTGTGAAGGTGAAGATGTTGAGGAGGAAGATGAAGATGATGTTTGATTCTGCCTGGCTCGTATTATAATGCCACTGGAAAGAAAACCCATTCTCTTCTCCTTTCTTGGACTGCTTGTCAGAATCTGACTTTGCGGCAGGCAGAGCACACAGATGCTCAGCTGCAGCCCTACTTGTCTAATTTCCTAAGGGATTCTGACCCCTGGTCTCAGAGGATCCCTGGCAAGTCCAAGTACATGCCCCACACAAACAACTCCTACCCCCCACCCCCAACACACGCACTACCACACGTCAATTCCAGTCCTGCCCTGCCCCTATGATTCTCACTCAGTTTTGTAAACAGACTTCTGGCCTCTTGGGCCAGACCCTTCCAGTGCTTGCACACACAGCAGGGAGTGACATCTTCCTTGTGCCCGCACAATGTCTGCCTGCATCTCCCTCCAGGCAAACACAGCCCAGGCCCTCCTGAGAGTTCAACCTCTCTGACACATGTCAGCTGCTGCCATCACCTGGAACTTCTGTGTCTGCCTCTGGCCACCATATTTACCAAATAACTCACCCTTTGCCCTGGGGAGGCCCTCAGCTACTTGTTTTCAAATGCCTATTTGCTTCTGAAGAGAGTTTTACTCTTCTTTCTCAGATTTCTCCTGTGATCCATCTCTTGTTTTTTGCTAATGTAAGCTCAGCATTGACTTCCATTGCCATGGAGCCTTTATCTACTCAATATCAAAAACGTCTCTTCTTGAATGTTTCTTTCAATTCCTTCTCAATACCAGGTTCTGTTTCTGTTCCCATTTTGCAACCTAATAAGGACTGAAATCTGTTTTCAGTAGTTACTCAATTTTTTTTCTCAGCTTTAAAAATGATTTCGGAGAACCATGGAACCGAAGAACTGAAAGGAACTCATGGAGTCCTCATTTCATTCATGAAAACGCTGAGGTTTCTAGGGGCAAACTTCGTGGTGGACACTCAGTGTTGAGGTACTCAGGAGAGAGAAAGCAAACGAGAGACTCCTAGAAAGTGCTCCTTCTACCCCTCAACCTGATGCATGCCCCATCTCCTTGGTAAACCAGGCCCAGGTAACGCATGACAATGATTGCATTTCCTTCTATGGAGAGATCTGAGGGGCCTGGTAGCTTGGCAGAAATAGGTCCCCCAGGTGTCCCAAATCCATCATGGACTCATTCCTCTCCCTTTCTTCTCTGGTTGTGTCACATTCATTTCCTAGGCGCTTTCTCCAGGAAGCCTACCTGAGCCTCCAATTCCGAGCAGGGAATCCTCTCGTGTGTTCCCAGTGGTGCCTTCTATGTCTTCTCTCTGAGCTAGGTATTGCTCACCAGTCTTGCAACAGATTATTACCTGTTTGCAGCCACCTTCCCTAGAGGTCTGCATGCAGCATGAAGGCAGAAAAGACACACTTAACTCACACCAAAGTGTTAGTGACTTTAAAAATCTCTCCTACCTGCTGAGACCCAGGGGCTGAGCCCTTGAATAAGGGAAGAGTCCCAAGGAAAAAGTCCAAGGACAAACAACCTCACAATTTTAGACTGAATGACTTTCCTCTTAAATTTTCAAAAAAATTGGAAATAAACTTCTTACCTAAGCATGTAATAAGAGCAAAGCAATTAACCAGGTCCAGATCAACACACCTAAGCCCCTTCCTCTTGATTCATACCTGTTCTTATTTAGGGCCCTGATTCTGTAGAAAAGAATAAGACTTTGAGAACATCCTCCCCTTGTTGTGTAAGTAGCCTGGCCTTCAACCCAGGGTGACCCAGAGTCCTGGCTGCCCTTCAGGACGA